>JAZHYW010000964.1:0-15307 GCA_037355805.1 Ixodes ricinus
TAGGAGAAGCAACAAGAAAAAGAAGAGGCAAGGTCTCAAACTCAGCTAAAATCTTTATTGCGTTCGCGTCTTATATACCCGCTTCCAATGACGTCACCAACGTTGACTCCCAACCGTCACAGTTCAAACCACCCAGACCCGAAACCGAGGACAAAGCGACTTTGTCCTCGGTTTTCAGGTCTGGTGGCTTGAGCTGTGACGGTGAAGTCAACGTTGGTGACGTCATTGAGCTTGATGCACATAAGACGCGGAAGACAATAATAGATTTAGCTGAGTTTGAGCCTTGCCATACTTCTTTTTTCTTGTTGCCTCTCCTAAATACCTTCAACTTTTCAACCGCAGTCTCAGGTTTTTAAGATAGCCATACTATTCACCAGCTCGCCTGCGCACTGACCGTCTTTTCGTTAAAATATTTGTTTGAGGAACTTTCGCTTTTTTTTAATTTATTTGGTTAGCCAATATAATTTATATTGTGTTAATAATATATGATGGGTTTGAGTTCTCACATTTGTCCTTTTGTTAGCACAATGCCCTCGATCACGTGGTTTGCGATTGCGGGAAAGGCTGGTCCCCTGCACAGTGGGCAAACTGTGTATGATAAACTGTGGTCTCTACTGTCTAGGCAAACCCGGTATCTCGGTGTGCCCACGGCAGCCCCCTTTCTTGGTGCGGCATGACTACTGTACAGCATGGACGGTGTGATCCTCATGCATTCTTTCAGATGCGTGGTGTCTACACCACTAGGAGAGCAACATTTGGCACTGTGGGTGCGCTGGCGTAAATGAATAGAGACAAATGTATTTTTCCTGGTAGAGTATTTGGTGACACTGTCAACTGGCATGCTTGCAGCCAGGCTAGCAATGGCCATGGTGAGGTGACTCACATCCCAAATGTCCCAAGATGCCTCTGTCACATTTCAATCATTGCGTTTGATGTGCTTGCAAGAATGGGATATTTACAATAAAATATAGCAGTTCATTCAAGATAGATATTAAACATACTTTTTTAATTAATCTGTATATGCTTGTAGTGTAATTTCATAATCACTGCAGGTTCAGAAGGTTAATTGACAACAAAATTTGATTGTTTTATTTTTCTGGTTTTGTAATGTATGGTTCCAGGTGCATCAACGTAAGGCATAGGCATTGTTGCATGTTATGACTCCAAAAGTTTGGGTCTATACAGCATGAATAATTGTATTTTTGGTGGTGATCATACCAAAAATAGCATGTTGTTATTTCAGCAATTGCTGCTCGTGAACTCGAGAGACTGGAATTGGAGCTATTGCGACTTCAAGATGTAACGAGATTTCAGCTGCTCTTCAGATCATGGCCAGGCAGCGGAATGGATCTTCAATCCTTTGGCGTGCTTGTTGGTTTAGACCGTGAAACTTCCAAAATTGTGTTTGCCTTGCAATGTCACAACGTTCAAAAAGATTTTTCGTGTGAAGCCAGCGTAAAACATCTCTGTTTGCTACATTGTTACAGGTTTGTCACCCTGTTTCTTCTTTTTTCTTTTCTTTTTATGGTGATTCAGAACTGCTGTTTGCAACACCGGAGCCCACGGCCGAGCACCTCATGCTGCAAGCACCAGTAAAAAGACGCAAAAGAGGGTTAGCAGACAAGGCCCATCATGTAATCGATGCCACTAGCCCGACAGCCCACAAGACCACGTATTGTATGCAATAAACCAGTTGTCGTCGTTAACCTGTCTCGACCACGACATGCCGGCAGCGGTGGGATCCAGTGTTGCCCATGGCAAGAACAAAGGCTATATAAAAATGATAGGAGACGAGTGAACATTGCAGTACGCGCTTCTGCTATTTGTATTGCAGCCACCGACAGCCTGTCAGCTACCCTTGAATAGACCCTTTTCAAAAGTGTGCACCATCTATACTCTGTTCACCCTTAAGCTGAGACTACAGTGCCTGCCGGACCAATCAGCCACCTCCCTGTTATCACCCAGTGATGTGATTGCTGTGCCATTTGCGCCAAATATAACAGCTGCTGGCCTCGCTACTGGACCAGATCCTTAGGGTAGGCTAGTGCAGGTTTTCAGGACTTTCGATAATCGCCTCAAATAACATACTATTAGATTTGATTTCGCACCAAGCACTGACAGTACTCGGAAGTTTCGCAATAAGTCTCGTGATCTTTTCTGGTGGGTTAGTTAGCTTTGTTGAGTGCGCTTCTCACCGCACACTGGTGTACTGCAGTGAAGCAACAATTGCGAACTAGGCGTTGCGATGTTGCGTGTCTTTTTTCGCCGCAGCACACCCGCGTGCTAAGGGGAAAGGTACTCCTCCAGAGCGAGACGTGGTGCAAGGGGGTATATATGGACTCTTTTGTAGGTTTATTTTTTATGCTTTGTTTTTTGTCCGATTTAAGAATTGCAGTTTTGTTACAACCCCCTTCCCCCTAGAACTTGAAGGACACATAAATCTAGGTACTCAAAATGATTGTATTTTAATATTTGTTCAGTGGGATTACGTACCTAAAATAATCATTCACGGCAGTTTGCGCTGTCCTTCATCAGCCGTCTTGTTACCGTGTCTGGTACTTCACACATGCAACTAAACAGCTAGTGTTTGTTCTCCTCCTAATATTTGCCGTCTCTCCTCCTCACATTTGCAGTGATATAAATGAAAATGAAGTGTGCGGTTATGCTTCAAAAGCTTTTTTTGCTTCTACAAAATGAACCTTTGGCTGCTCCAAGAGCTGCTCCAAAATGACTACAACCAATCACATCACTGCTCTTATCCCCTGACCCCGCTCTTTGAGCGTGGGTATGGGCATGGGCGGGAGCGTGATGACGTGGCGAAACAGAGACATATAACTGGTCTAACGAGGACGTAGGTTCCATCGCAGTCTCAGCTTAGAGGTGAACGGAGTGTGGTAGCTGCAGCACCAATTATCGAAGTCCGCCATTGTTTGGGCACACACTCTGGCCGATGTTGCTTGATGTTACAGAGAAAATTGCCTCATCTCAATAAACCTGATGCAAAATTGCTTGTTAGTCTGACAACACTGAGAGCGTCGGTATTTTAATGTTAGCAAGCGTTGTCGGTACTGAAGCACGGTGGATGCATTGGAAACAACCGTACAGGCAGTGTGCGATGGCGCAGCAGCTGTGTTTTTCGCCTTCCGACCATGGAACGTGGACAAACAGTTTAAACAACTTACTGCAACTGTCTGACGAAACTTTCGGAGGCCTATGCACACGCTGGCGACAACCTGCAGTGTGTAAGCTTCCACAGTGAAGGCGTAGGACTTGCTGCAGTGCTTCGACGAGGTTGTTGCCAGCATGCAGAGGCCTCCTAGAGTTCCATCAGACAGTCGCGGTAGGTTGTTTAAACTGTTCGTCCACATTTCATGGTCAGAAGGCGGAAAACACAGCTGCTGTGCTATCGCACACTGCCCGTACGGCTCTCTCCGATGCCTCCACTGTGCTTTGGTACCGACGACGCTTGCCAACATTAAAATGGCGACGCTCTCAGTGTTGTCAGATCACCAAGCAATTTTGCATAAGGTCTATTGAGCCTATTTGACTGGTTGCCATCTTTTTTTTTAAACATTGCATATATCGAAAGCTTTTGGCACAGTGAATCATACCAGGGTGGATGCAAAAGTAACCGGAATGAATTTCTGAAAGGCGGGCCGTTTGTAGTACCAGCTTCATCAGCTACCAGCGCTTAGCAGCACCCCTTCCGAGTTAGTTTGCCGACTGGCATTGTCTGCTATAAATGTTTTTTTCCAAGCGCTTCAAAATCGTTTTTTGTTTTTTTTTGCAACGTCTGATATCAAGGAACAGCATGCGGCCGTGAAATTTTGTTTTAGGAAAAACTGCCGGAAACTTGTAATGTCTCAGAGAGCTTGCAAAGAAGATGCTAATAAGAAATCTCATGTCTATGAGTGCTTTTCTCGCTTTAAGGCCAGTGAATTATTGAGTCGACGACCAACCTCGTTCATGCGACGGCCCTCAACGCTCCTTAACTGATGAAAACATCGAAACATTTGGGCATTGTTCACTCCGAGTTTGTTCCTGTTGGTGAATCTGTTAATCAGGTGTTTTACCTGGGAATTTTGCGACACTTGCGAAACTCAGGAAGGCAGAAATACCCCGATGTGAGGGAAAGGGGGAATGATAGTCCCATTACAACAATGCCCCAGCACACACTGCCCTGTCAGTGCAACAATTTTTTTAGCAAAATGGCCATGACACCGCTTCTCCACCTCCCGTATTCTCAGGACCTCGCTCGCCCCGTGTGACTTTTTTCTGTTCGCTCGTATGAAAAGTCTTGAAAGGAAATCGTTTTGTGAATGTGTAAGGTCCTTCAAGTCGGACATTGCAAAAAACGAAAAATGATTTTGAAGCGCTTGGGGAAAAATTCACAACATGCCGCTAGATCCTTAGCAGACGACACCGGTCGGCAAACTGACTTGGGAAGGATGCCGCTTAGCGCTGCTAGAGGCGGATGCTGGTACTACGAACGCCTGGCCTCTTGAAATTCATTCCAGTTACTTTTGGGTACCCCCTCATATTTTTTTTATTGTTGAAACTTTGGTTCTATGGCCCAGTATCTTGCTTGGTGCAAATCATATCCCTTTTTGTGTTATACATACTTTTCAGATATACTTTTTTTTAGAATGGTGAAATGACTGGTGTTCATATTTTGATTATTTAATGTTTGTAATGCATACATAACATTGTTTTTTGGTTAAATGTTTCCTGTTTTCATGTAAGTTTATTGGTTCATATTCAAAGGTGGCAGCCAATAAGAAGGGTGCAAGGTTGTTTCTGGCTTTAGAAAGTATAATTACTATAATTATTATAGTTTGATAGACCAGTGCTGGAAAAATACTTCTTTTCAGATTTCCATTTGAACAATGACTCAGAAGTACCTACACGGTTGTTTTAAAACGTTTAGTTATTTTTTAAAGGAAAATATTTTCAATATAAAATTGTATATCAGGTTTGGAAAATAAAAGAATACAAATAATTGCCACCTGAACACTTTGTCTCCATTATAGCCACTTTATATATATAAACACGTATAGTTTTGGTTGTAATGCCCTAATGTTTTAAGCTTAACACATTGTTTATATGAAGTGTCCTATGCTTGGGAAGTGCCAACCTTTTGTTGTCATCACAAAAATAAAAGATTTAAAATAATTACATAGGGGTGTATCATGTTCTCCAAATGCAGCACATAACAAATATTTCGGTTATTCTATTAATATATATATATATATAATTGTACCCCAATACGTTTTTGTTTCTTGAAATATGTTTAATTTGGGTTTTTAAAGTAAAGCGAGTAGAGCGAGGTCACTCGACTAACACTGAGAAAGCTACGCCGCCAGCGTTGTGTCCGCGTACAATCTAAGCGGCGAGAACAGAACGAGTTGATACAACACATAGACTACGAATTATGTTACCTTTGCCGATTATGTCAGGAATGCAGATATTGTTGTAACTGTCGCTGCCATTGCACGCGCGGAACAGCATGAGGCAGCATGGCTCGAGTAAGTTTATCACTGCGTGAATCGAAACCGAAACTGATCGAGGCATGCCGTGCTGTCGCTTCAGCGCGCAATGCTATCAGCGTCATGTCCATTCGAACGGGGTTATAGCGGCCAAACGTTGAACGACATACGAACCGAAAGGCATGACTCGTCATTCTCACGTAATATGACTGTTTGTACTTTCAGAGTCGATAATTGAACGATGCACGTCATGAGTTTCTCCTCCGGTGTTGACTCTACGGCGACCACGTCGATCACTCGTAACACGAGTATAGTCGCTCGTTTGAGCTGCCCATGAACGCAGTTTATCGCATGTCCGGTTTCTCCGCTTCAATGCTACACTGTCGTGATCTGCCAAAGTCGCTCTCCTCGCGGGCTATCGAACATACACGCCATGCGAAGTCGAGCCTAACCGCGTACGCGTGTCTTGTATGCTCGCCCCTACGAGACGTCCAAGACCACGTGGTTGCGTGACGAATAATCATGACTCTGAGGTGACTACGTAGACGAATGTTGTCTACGCAACTGCAGCATCGGAATAGGTATCGGCTATGTTTAATTAATATATATACAAATTGTACCCAATACGTTTTTTGTATTCGTAATATGTTTAGAGTTGTTGTAATGTAAATTGTGAGAGCGAGGTCACTCGACCAACACGGGAAAGCACGCCGCCAGCGTTTGCCCGCGACAATTAAGGGGAAAAAGAACGAGTTGAACAACACAAGACTACGAATTATGTTACCTTTAGCCGATTACTGTCCAGGAATGCAGATATTGTTGTAACTTTTGCTGCTATTGCACGCGCGGAACGAGCGTGAGGCAGCATGGCTTGAGTAAGTTTATCACTGCGTGAATCTGAAACCGAAACTGATCGGGGGCATGCCGTGTGGTGTTACTTTAGCCGATTGCTTTCACATCATGTTGCCCTTCGAAGCGCTAGATTAAGAGAGGTGTCTAGCCTGCCAATTTAAATACACAGACCACTAGTATACCAATAATACTTGCAAACACTTTTTGTATTCATCTAGTAAACAGCAGCAGTCACTTGCCTAATCCTTGTCAGAATGTGGTAGGGCATATATACGATTCGGGTCGGTGGGGTAGTTAGAGTAGAGAGTCGCGGATGTGTTGTGTTGGAGTTGTTTGTGCCTTGTTGTACTGTTGACATGTATGTGCCTGTAGTAGTGTTCGGTATCTTGGTGATGTGTGTGTGTGTTGTTGTATGTGTAGTAGGTAGTTAGAATAGCACGAGTTCGTGCATAAGTATTTTCTTTTAGTGCCACTTAGCGGTTATTACTACACTTCCTAGGTGGCGCAAGCTGCCACTTGATTCAATAAGCTAAGTGTCGAGCAGTCCTGTAGCTATTGATTTACAAACAGCTGGCCTGGCTGGCCTGCGGTTCACAGGTCTTCCTACGTCCCTGCTTCTCAGTTCGATAACAATCGTAATAATTGTGCCACTCAGCCGACTCAGCCACCTAAATGCTCGTTTTGTGTCGAAGAGGTGCGAAGTGCAGGCACAGACGCGCACGAATGGATAACCACGCCGGTAAAGGTAAACCCAAACTACAAAAGAAAGAAAATAGCGGTAGCGTTGGTGCGGAGTTGAACGCCTCTCGTCGGTGACGACGAAGGCGCCCAGCGATTCATCGCCACACACGACAAGCATACGTTGTGTTCAATAAAGTCAGCATGCCCATTCCTCGTGTAACGATTTCTTTTTTGAGCGTTCACCGCCGGTGGTAAAAATAGTCAATCTAGCGAGATGCCGTCGGGGGCGATCGCGGCAATTCCGGCACACACACTGCCGTCCTTACAGGATATAGGTACGGTACCGGTGTCTGGGGACGGATGTTTAGAGTGTCTGAAGGCGCTTAAAACACGTCGAATAGGCGTATGCGCTCTATTCTCTCACTCGGCCGAAAAGCCGTGCTCTTCGTTAGGCCTTACCGGGGAATTCGAGCCTCGCTAACCGGCCGCCATGTTGCTTTTGGGGGTGGTCAAATTTGACTACCTGCTTTTTGACTACGTGTGGGTTCGTCATTTTTACCTTAGGGGTCGTTATATTTGGGACAACTTTTTACCACCTCAAAGGTAGTCACATATGACTACATTTTTTTTTAGAGTGTAGGGTGTCACGGATGGAAGACGATGTTCTCGAAGATGGTCACCATGACGGTTCCGACGAGTCTCATCCAGGGATTTCCCTAGACCCCCCCCCCTAGGGGGGTGTAGACCCCCCCCCTCGTTTTTCCGAAGGCACCCCCTTAATTCACAACGACTCCTACATTTCGCAATGCCCCCTCCCCTCTTTAACCCCCAAAAAAAATTTAACCCCCCCCCCTGATTTCAATTCCTGGGGAAACCCCTGGTCCCATCTCTCAGTTCCACTTGCACAGATGACGAACTCGATGGTTGTGTAACAACCCCGGGAAGCCTGCGGAGGACCTGACCTGAAATTTCCGGGCAAACACTTTTGACCGTGCTGAGGTTGAGGGCCTTTGCGTGCTCCTTGGTCACCAGCGTAACTTTTGCTTCAGCTGCTTCCAGAGTACTTCACTCGCATGTCCTGATGTAGAAGGTCTAAAGCTGTCTTTAACTTTGTGCCCATTAGCAGCTCAGCTGGACTATGACCTGTTAGTGAATGCTTTGTAGTTCTGTATGTCAGAACCATCCTATCAATCTGGGTCTGAAAATCTCCAGATGACGCTTTCTTCAGCATTCCTTCACGGTCTGCACGACGCGTTCCAGCAGCTCCGTTTGATGCTGGGTGGTAAGGTGGAATAGGCATACGTTGGATCCCATTGCGGCTTAGGAATTCGCTGTACTTGTCGCTTACGAAGGCCGGACTGTTATCCGAAACGACAATATCTGGTAGACCATCTGTCGAAAAGATGTTCCAACGGCATTTGATCGTAGCATCAGCAGAGGGTGACGATACCGGTATACAACCACAACCCACTTCGAGAATGCGTCGACCAAAACCAGGAAATAACGTCCTTCGAATTGACTACCGAAGTCAACATGTAAGCGGGACCATGGCCGTTCTGGAAAAGTCCACGGGGTTGACTGTACTTTCCGCTCGGAACGGTGATGTTCTTGGCATTCATGACAACCTTGAAGCTTTGCCGTGATACTGTCGTCTAGCCCATCCCACCAGACGTAACTTTGTGCAATGGACTTCATCTTCTCATTCTTGGATGGTATTTTCGTGCAGTAATTTAAGTACTTGCTCTCAGACTTGTACGTAATCCGTTACAAGTAACGAAATTACTTGTAATCCCTTACATTTATCAGTAATTTAGTAACGGAATAATTACATATTTTCTAGAGTAATTTTAAAGTAATTCCCTTACATTTTTTACGTAACGGATTCCTTGTAATCCGTTACATTTTTTTTCAGGACCAACCCCTCCCCCTCCCCCTTTCTAAAGAAAGGGTTGTTTTTATTTTGGTAAAGTCGAGCGCAGTGACACTGTCACGCGAATTGACCAGCGCAAAGGGAGGCTTGGCACTCTTCAGTTCCGCAAAGCCTTTTTTTTGCAACACCAAGCCCCTGAATCTATTTTTTTAGACACTAACAACAATGTCAAAAAATCCAAATAAGCATTTCTACAAAAAAAAAAAGGGGGGGGGGCAAGTTATATCCGCTTTTTTTAGTCCCTTTGTTTTTCTTTGCGATCGAAGACGGGGAGAGGAGGACACCAAGTGATTGTGTGCCTCTTCGAGAAGCTCGAGGCGGTAAGTGCACAGACAAGAATTAACAATGTCCTTCTCGGTTATAGTGACTACGACCATTTTCATAATGTCACAACACGAGACAACGCTCCGTCTACCCTAAAATCCACTAAAAGAGATGTGATAATATGTGAAGGTGTTATTGCCACAAGCATCCTCGTTCGTTGCTGCACACTTATCATCTTCTCTTAGAAAACAGGATGTATTTTTTTCTGTTTCTTTCACCTTATTTGACCCTGTTTTAAAAGCTACTTACTTTTTTGTAGTCCAACTTCTAGGGTTGGCCCACTTTATTTGTGAATTCCAGCCAGGTTATCTGCATCTCAGTCACCCTTTTTGTGAGTCAGCTTTTTGCGAGCACTTCGAAAATGGTAATAGTCTTCCTTTCTTCTTCTTCCTGTTTTTACCCCAGCAGGACGCATCTTATCTCAAGCAGATATTTTTACAAATAAAACATAATGGTGGCTGACGTAGACTTGATATTCTGGGCTTGAGGAGAGAGTGAAACTCGTGAGTGGGGCCATAGCGCGGCTTACTTAGTACTCTGCCCTTCGCTGCCCGTGGCATCAGCGGACGTCTATCTGGAGAACACCGGAGTAAACTGCAGTCGGTTCGTGCTCCGTGCGTTTTTGAACGGCACCAAGAAAGGTACACACGGCAAACGTGCGTTTACATTTCCTTGTTTTAACCGACGTTCTAATTAATTGTTGTTATGAGTGTCCTGTTTTTTTTTCGATTACTTATATTTATATACTGGAAACTTTTTCTTATTCACCAACGTCTCAACCGAGGCTCGACCTGTTCAGAACCAAAGGAAGAAGAATATCGAGCCAAACCTTATTTATTATTTAATTATCACCTTACTGTTACAACTATGTTTTGCTATTGTCTGGCAATATATGCCGGTATAGTAAGATGGACATAAATCAATTCTTATTCTAGTTTTGGCTAGATGTATGATGACTTCTACAGCTTCGCGATTTCGACAATGGAGAATTTTAGTAGATCGGTCCGATGACTCCGATAACGATACCCGATACTCCGCCGCCGCCTTTGCGCATTCATCATATCGTTATCGGGGGCATCGGAGGTATCGGAACGATCTACTAAAACTCTCGAATATCAGGCAACGGCTGCAACGACGAAGCTTTGCTCTATCTTCGAGGTAAATATAGTACTTCCATTGCTTCGCTGAAAAAGCTCAATGCAGAGCATAAAACATTCGTGAGGCACAATATGCCACTCCCATCCAGTGCCTCAGTTCAAAGAGTGTTCAGCGTAGCAGTCGACATCTTCAGTAAGAAATAACGCAAAATGTCTGACGAGACTTTCGAGAGTCAGCTGTTGCTCAAAATACTCAAGGTCATTAAATGGAACAGGTTGCAACAATAAGAACTTGAATAACCCTCTTCCCTTTGTTTCTTAATTGAAGACAATAATGTTGAAAGTAACGCCACGAAAGTAACGGATTACTTTTTGGGGTAACGGTCACTTACTTTTATGGGAGGGTAATTGTAATTGTAATAAATTACAATTTAGCCTTGAGTAATTGTAAATGTAATTCCTTACTATTTTTCAGTAACGTGTATAAGTCTGTTGCTCTTGTAACTTGATTGGAATGATCACTCTTGATCCCCACAGTAGACAGTCTTCTTGGACGCTGAGTTCGGTCAGCTTTGTTCGAAAAGGGCGACCACTGTGGTCCTCCTGTGATATCGCTACCGGACCACATTGCCTGTCTCAGTCGTGACAACACTGGGTCAGTCGCGGTATGCTGTGCAACTACTGCGGCGGAGAGAACAGCAGGGTACGCCGCTTCTAAGATGAATATATCAGCTGGCCGCGGAAGTTGAAGTTGTCCACTGGTAACGGTAAGCGACTCAACGCATCGGCGTTACCTATGCTCGGGCCGGGTCGGTAGACCAGCCTGTACTTGTACGCTGCTAGTGTAATTGCCCAACGTATCACTCGAGGTGATCCTCTTCTGGAATGGCCTTGAAAAGGTCCAGAAGTCCAAGGAGAAGTTTATGGTCAGTGACGGCTTCAAACTGGTTAGCCCAAAGGTACTGATGAAACTTCGTCACTCTGAAAACGAGTGCCAAAACTTCCTTATCAAGCTGACTGTAGTTTTGCTCAGCTGGTAGGAGGCTTCTGGAGGCAAAGGCTATGGGACGTTCCTGTCCCCTTGAATCTCAATGGGCAAGGACAGCGCCGAGTCCGTGAAGGAGATGCTTCGCAGCTGAGGATGATATCTTTGTTAGGATGGAAGTCTTGAAGTATTGCTGCAGATGTCAAGAGCTCCTTGCTCTTGTGAAAAGACTTCTCCTCTTGTTGCCCCCATCGCCATGATGTAGTCGCAGCGAGGAGGCGGTACAACGGTTGAAGTACTGAGGGCAAGTTAGGAAGAAAATGCCGGTAATAGTTGACGAGCCCAAGGTAGCTTTGAAGCTGCTTGAGGTCAACTGGTCTAGAAGCATTTAGGTTAGCTTCTACCTTGCGTGGCGTTGGCTTCAGTCCTCCGGCTTCAATCCCATGCCCAAGGTATTCCCCTTCAGGGGCCATAAAAGTGCATTTTTCTAGCTTGATCTTGAGACCTGCGACCTCAAGGCGCTGTAGTACTTGTTCAAGATTTTTAGGAGGTCTTTTCATTGAGTCCTGTCACGAGAATATCGTCAAAGTATACGACGACGTGTTGCATATCCTGCAGTAGGTTTTCCATTTATGGGCGTTACGAAAACCTCACGTGCGTCAAGTTTTGAGTCACCAAGAGTTATACCTTTTTACTCGAGCGACGCTAAAACGTCGTAAATTAGTCGAGTCGCGTTTTAGAGCTCATGATCACCGCTACGTGCTGTTTCGCGGCCTGTGGTTGGCCCGAGACTCTCGCCTATTAAACCAATGTATGGCCAAACTCTCCCAATACTCGGCTCTAACTGGCTGTTGCAACTGGCTAGGAAACACCTTCCGCAAGCGTCGACAGATGGCGTCGGGTGCACATTTTGAGCAGATCCGTATATTGGGAGAGTCAGCCAGTAAGCGTGGCGACGAAGACGCTGGAGAGGGAGAAGACGTGAGGGAAAGGGGAGCGCCGAAGGAGCAAGAGAGGAAGGAGGGAGAAAAGAGGAAACGACCGCCATTTTGACGTATAACGTTTTCGGCGCAGAGCACTGTTGAGGCTACGCGTTGTTTGACGGGCCGACTTTTTTGCCCCTGAATAAAGATGTGCGGTCAAAGGCTGAGAAAGCTTCTATCGTTAGCTTTTTTAACCAACCACGAAAAAGCACTATATAATTTTCTTGCCAGAGCTAGCGAAATAAAAGGAAAGAAGCAAAATTTGGATGTCGATTCCATGCATTTCCACCAGGCGAATGAATGAAAATGGCGGCCCTCCCCGCACAGCTGGGAGCAGCCGAGAGTCACGCACGTGCGCTCGCGCCACTCACTCTGCGCCACTGGCTGACTGGCTCACACGGGAGGGGGAAGCTACGACGGCGAGATCATAAACTGGCCAAATTCTCCAAATATACGGCTCTGATTTCGAGAGGCTGGGCGATAGGACGCATAGCAACGGAGGTTGCACTGGATTGGCTGGTTACAGGGAGCGACGCCCTGACGTAACACCCTAGCAACCGAAGATCACCGATCTCTAGCGACGTCTTCCTTCACCAATTGCAGCGCCGCGCAGTGGGGTTGGCGGGTGTATCAATAGGGCTCGTGCTACCCCCTCGTTCACGCCGCTTCGAGAGTCTGTGGATAGCTCATTACAGAATATTAGCTCATCTTGGCCCACCCATCAAGCACCCGTCAAGCACCCTGTCAAGCACCCATCAAGCAGTGTGGCCATCTTGGCCACACTGCTTGACGGAGAACTGGGACTTGGGTAGCCGGGGGGGGTCTATTGTTCACGACCGTGGTACGATGGCACTTCAATTGTAGCGCGGCCGGGTTACATGGTGGATAGTAACCAAAAGTCCGGCTTACCATGTGCCAGTCGACTTGAGGGGGACCTTGGAAGGTCGGACCGGAAGATGGGGCGGCCCTGCTGAGCGGGCTGCTTGTCTCCGGGTATCTTCTTCCTGGGAGACATCCTCGCTTTCTTCGTTGTTTTGCTGGGGCTGTCCTGGTTGGCCCTCTTGTTGGGCGATGGTGGGCTGATGGTCCTGTAGATACCGGAGGATACGCTCCGCGCCGATCTGGTGTGTGTCCGGCTCATCGGGCTCTTCGATGGGCTCATGGTGTGGCTCCTGGGGCTGCTGCATAGGAACGCCGGCAATTTCCATTGCTTGAGCCAAAAGGTCTGGAGGGGCAACCACGTCTTGCACAAGGGCCAGCGTTGGCTGGCCATCAACAACACACCACTGTGGCCTAGGCTCGGTTAGTACTAAGTTCAAGTTTTTGGGAACCTGTTCTTGTACATTGAGGTAACGCGCCAGGTTGGCGGCAAGACGGGAGGAACTGGTTCGTCGTTTTGCAGGGGCGGTCTTTCTACCTGGGGAGGTAGGGGCTCCAGAGGAGCCACTGGTTCGCGAACTTCAGAAAGTTCTTGGTTTCCCTCGTGGGGGTGCTCGTGTCCGGTGGTTGCCGCCGTTGCCACCGGGCTACCGAAACCGCGTTCAGGTGAAGGCGGGGTGGTGAGCTTTTGAAAGTGGCCCTCAAAATCCATCGGAAGCTTTCTTCGGATGGTAATTGGGAGGGTTGGCCCTTGAACCCGGCGAGGAGACGGGAAAAATATCCCGGACTCACTTGTCGTCTTTGGGGGTTCTTGCGGGGGTTATCCTTGCGGCTCTGCCGGGTTGGATTCTTTCTGGCTCTGTTTGGACTTGTGGTCCTGGTGGGGTCTGGTCGCCGGACTGGGGCGCCAAGGAGATAACTGGCGCTGGGGTCAGCGTATCCTTCGAGCGCGACGCTCCATCCAGAAGTGGCGACATGATAGAGCAAGCGTACTCTATCAAAGACTCGCAGCTTGTTTTGTGGCTGCACTGAGGGGGGGGGGGTAGCTGTCCCAGGTGTCGAGGAAGGCTTCAAGGATTTGGAGCTCAATAATGTCTCTCCTTGACAAGAGCTGAGAGCTCCTGTTGGCGTTCTGTACGTGGATGATAGCTTCTCCGAGCTCTCGTCGGGTTGGGAGATCGTGGACTATGAAAATCCTCTGTTTAGGGGGGGGGGCCTGGGCGTAGGCTGTGGCGTCCAGGGCTGGTGGGGGGGGCAAGGGGGTGCGGGGCCCCGTAGGCGGACTGGAGCGTCGGTGCAGGGGGGGGCTGGCCGAACGCTGCCGCCTGGGCCGCTGGTGCGGCGTCGTACCCGCCGAGGGTGGATTCGAGACTGTAGCCACTGGCTCCTGGAAGTCCCGGGGGGAAGGTGGTCTGGGGGTTGGGCTGGTGGCCACTCTTTGCACTGGTGGAAGGGCCGGTTCCTGTCTGGGTGGTGTCGGGGTTGACCGTCCCTGAAGGGTTTCTGGGGAACAGTTGCTGGAGGGCGGTGACGAGGTTGTCCTGCATCGCCGTCCTTTCCTCACGAAGTGCTTGAAACATAGCCGCGCTGATCTTCCAATAAAGAAGCTCGCAGGTTTCTACTATGGCCGTGCGCAATGGCCTCGCCGATGATGGTGGAGAGGTCTTCGTCTTCATTGTCAGACGTCCCGTGGCTGGGAGGGGGGTACCTTTGGTGGCATATGACTGACGCGTCTTCCGCACGGGTTAAGGTTGGGTCTATCAGTCGCGTTGAGTACCCTTAGCCAGTCTGGACCTCGAGCTGAAGCTCCCACTTGCTCCGGGCTCCTCTCTTTTTATAGAGACGAGAGGAGCTCCCCCTGCCGGCGCGCCCCCTCATTGGTCAGAAAGGGCGTAGGCTGTGGCGTCCAGGGCTGGTGGTGGGGGCAAGGGGCGCGGGGCCCCGTAGGCGGACTGTAGCGGCGGTTGCCGGGGTTGGGGGGGGCCGGCCGAACGCTGCCGCCTGGGCCGCTGGTGCGGCGTCGTACCCGCCGAGGGCGGGGTGGTGACTGTAGCCACTGGCTCATGGAAGTCCCGGGGGAAGGTGGTCTG
>JAZHYW010000965.1:0-30640 GCA_037355805.1 Ixodes ricinus
CCACAGGACACGACGGAATTGATCGTTCTCGAGCCAACCACGGAAAAACAGTGGCTCCTGGGGCCCATCTTGGTGGATTTGAAGTTGGGAGCATTAGGAGCCTGCCAACACTGGTCTTCAGCGACGATGCCTTTACAAAAGCCGCTATCCCACGCCAGTCATTCGAGGCACGCTACCACAGCCATGATGGAGCGCTCGGACATCTTTTTGCTGCAGGTTCGTTATTTGAATACTTCAGCTTGCCGTCGTTCAAGCAACTATTATCTGCTAGTGGTATCCTGCCCCAGTACTTGGTTGTGCCGGTTTCGTTGCGTGTGCTGTTGGTTTCAGGACGTCCTGTCCTTAACTTTGCAGTGTGAAAGAAATGAAATGAAATGTGTGCTACAAAAGCCATGTTTTCGCTACAATAACTGCTACAAGCAGTTCTTTTGTAAGTTTCACCACTGATGATTATATTTTGTCTGTTAATGCATGGAAACATTAGCCACTTGTGCTTTCTTGCCTTTGAACCATTCTCAGATTATAATATGGTTTGAAGTTCAACCGCATCATTGTTTACTTTTAGAATGCAACACGCATCTCTAATGTTGAACTCAAAGAGCTTCCCGCAACGCCCATCTGCATCACACTGGGAAAGCCTTTGTGCATCTTTTGGCATGCAGGATACAGCACTACTTTATTTCAATTGTAGGCTACTTTATTAGCCAAGATTTGTACTTGTAGTGTGGTTCGGTACAAGGGAAATAGTTTTTCTCCATCTGTTCACAAATCTCGTTCCCTCCATTTTCAAATGTACATAAGTGGCTCAGATAAGAAAGATTGTAAATAATTTGATTTTCAAATTATTTACAAAAACTACACAACAAGTAATCACCCTGTGCCACCTACCTTATGTGAATGCTGAGGATGCTTGATTTTGTTTATTGGTCGAAGGTAATCAAGGTCCTTTTTTAACAAAGAGATGGACCGGATGAGGAAGCAGTTGTCGTTGTCATGAGCCAAAATTTCACCAGCTTCCACATATCCTTGTTATTCTATCCTGATATCCTGCAGTTATCTGATCTTATTGAACTCTGTCATGCAACCGGATCTGGTAACAGTACTGCCAAATGTTCACACGACACCGAGGGCTGTCTTTGATATAGGGCTTTGCTTGACCTGCATAGGCTATGCAAAAGCGGATCATATATTGTTCCCACCACACAATGCACCTGGAGGTGTCTCCTCTTCCAACGTTTTTTTTCGCTCCCCTTCTCTGGTAAATACGCAAACTGATATTTATGTGAGGCAGGTGGTGCCATATGATTTAAGTTGTCTTCTATGTTTTGTGTTTTCTTTTTAATTCCTGGTAGCAAACCTCCACTGAGTGTGATCCTTTAGTTTGCCGAGTCACTTCTATCCGTACCTGTTTTCTATGTTTCCTTTGTGACGTATCAACCAGCCAAACTACAATTTTAGTCACCGTGGATTTTTATCCTAATTATATTGACGAGTAGGATCACTTGTGGTTCTGTTTTGGTTGTTGGAGCACCATAAAAATTTACACTATGTTTCATGGGAGTTACTTCAGCTCAAGTTCATTACCCTCCAGGACATTCTCATGGAATGCATTATATGGGGGAAACAAGAATTTGTAGCGGCAATAACAACATACTAAATAGATTAAGCATTAATTTCACGAACATATAAACAATTGTTTATGTGTACGTGTAAAACAAGAAACAGCTGTTGAAATTATTTTAGCATTCAACTGGTTCTAGACTTTTAATGAAATCTAAGTGTGTCACTGAAGCCCAATACATGTTAGTATAAAACTGCCAAATTTGTTTATCTAAGAACGCATTAGTTTCACACAAAAATTCTATTTAGTTGCGGGACCCTCGGATCCACCTATTCAGCGAGCCAGCCATGTTTGCAGGCGTTGGTGAGGACATCTTCCTCGTCCCTTTAGTGTCCCTAATCAGTCCCAAGCGGCGAGGCGGTGCCACTCGTAGATCTCTTGTATGCATTTCCAGGCATGGTTCAGAAGGCGCCCAGGCGTCCTTCGCCCCAACATGCTCCTTTACCCCACTTTTCCATCCCAAGTTTTGGGCAGTTGGAATATCTGGCACAGCTTGCTCCTTCGAATTCACCGTCACTTTTGGAGGGAGACGGCAGAGGAAGAAACGGGTACAGAGCCTAAGTAACAAACAAGCGTGGCGTGGCGAACGCGGGTAGAGAACAACGAAAGAGAGTGTGTTAAAAGTCTGAATCAGAGTCACGTGGTTTATGGACGAGCTGCCGTCGCCACAGTAGGAGTTGTGTCAAGGTATCCTGGTCACCAAATAAAAACAACGAACATTAAAAAAAAATTTTAATTATTGGAGTTTTAAATATTCTGAAATGTTTCGTGTATGTCCAATAACCTATGGTGCTGTCATGTAACAAATACTCTAACTTGCCTAATTTCTGTGTCCATGCCCCTTTCACGTAATTTCATTTGGGTTTACAGCTTTCTTAAATCACACTGGCACCTGCAGTGCACTTGCGTGTAACTCATAGTTTCCAGATATTGAGGTTTAGTTTGCCATCACATTCTATTCAGAACCTAACCACATTCCACATTTTTTGTTTTCCAGGTTCTGTAGTTGTTCATATGGACTTGATTGCTCTGGAAGTTATGATGATTGCCTTCCACATGAAAGCTGAACGTGACCCACTAATTAATTCTCAAGAATAAAGGTATGCACGTGTGTTACTCCCTACTGCATCTTGTGTGCACTTTCTCGAAATTTCTTACTAACACGGTGTTCAAGCACCTGTTTATCTCCGGGAGGTGCACTTTCTTAAATCACACTGGCACCTGCAGTGCACTTACGTGTAACTCATAGTTTGCAGATATCGGGAGGTTTAGTTCGTCATCGCATTTTATTCAAACAATATCCACATTTCTTGTTTTCCAGGTTCTGTAGTTGTTCATATGGACTTGATTGCTCTGGAAGTTATGATGATTGCCTTCCACATGAAAGCTGGACGTGATTCACTAATTAATTCTCAAGAATAAAGGTATGCACGTGTTTTACTCCCTACTGCATCTTGTGTGCACTTCCTTGAAATTTCTTACTAACACGGTGTTCAAGCACCTGTTTTTTTGGGAGCTGCAATTGGCAGTAACATCTGAAATTAACTTATGACAGCAGGCTTGAAGAAACTCATTGAATGGGGCAACTCCATCTTCAAAGTAATTTTTTCAAACTTCCCTTGCTAAAATGGTTGCGTAGCATAAGTCACAAGTTGGTTTCACTGTCTAGCATCTGCCATAATTAAGCTGAGGTTCCTGCACTGCACTTATGTGCAGGGCTCAAAGTCTGGGGGGCCTCAGGGGGTCTCGGACCACCCGCTGATTTTAACGGATGGTCCGAGACCCTCCTCCACAGCCTCAGCATTAGTGAAATAAAAATTATATCTTGCAATAAAATAGCTTGTTTTCAGGGATGTGACATTTGGGGATTAGCGATTTGAGGGTTGCAGGTACGGCGGGGACAGAGTCAGCAGTGGGTTTTATTTTATGTGCACCTAATACATTTTGTCAGAACCCTCTCCCCTGCCCTCCCCCTTCTTGCAGGGACCCCCTCAACTTATGGGAGACTTCAAGCACTGCTTATGTGTAACTCATAGTTTGCAGCAATCGGGAGGTTTATTCTGTCATCACATTCTGTTCATAAACTAATCACATTCCACATTTTTTTTACAGGTTCTGTAGTTCTCCATGTGGACTTGATTGCTCTGGAAGTTAAATTGCCTTCCACATGAAAGCTGGACGTGGCCCACTAATTATATCTCAAGAATGAAGGTACGAACATGTTTTACTTCGTACTGCATCTTACGTGCACTTGCTTGAAATTTCTTACTAAAACATAGTCTTGTGGGAATAGTAGATTTTGAGTTCGAAGCGAATAGAGGTATTGGCCGAATATTTTCGATTTGAATATCTAATAGTTTTTCCATGCTCTTTACTATCATTGCATAATGCTTAGACGAAAACCCAGCTAAACTCGTGAAGGTTGTTCCCCTTGTTCGTTTATAAGCCAAGTATATACTCTCTATATTTATGAACTGTGACCTCAGAAGTTCTGATGTCTTGGGATGGCAAGTAAACGATGGATTTGACATAAAATGAATCCTATATACTCTGTTTCATACTTAGCGTGCAACGCTGTCAAAGCTACTAGTGCGAGCGTGGTGCTTGATATCGTTCATCATTTGCGCAAACATCATTTGTACTCGCGCAAACAATACCATAGATGAAGCCACGCGCTCGCGTCAGTGGCTTTGACAGCGTTGCACGCTAAGTATGAAACAGAGTACAGAGATGCCCAATTCAGTGAATTTACAAATCTTGCTATATAAATAATCTTTCTTTAATTTGAGTTAAAAAATGAAAGCAGTTTCCAACTCCCTGTAATGCCGGATTTGAGCGGATTGAGGAGGAGGAGGGAAGGGTACTGAGGGATAGGTGACTTCCTGAGGTCACGTGACCTCAAGGGGGGGTCACGTGACCTCAGGGGGTGACCCTCGTGAGGGTAACTCTTCACCCTTGTGAGGGTGACCCTCGTGGGAGTAACCCTCGTGACCTAAGTGAGGGTAACCCTTTCGAGGGTAACTAACTCTCTCAACCCTCCTGAGGGTAACGCTTGTGACCCTCGTGAGGATAACCCTCGTGACGTCATTATGGGAAACTTCCCATAATGCAACGCGCGATTACGCAGACGCCGCTCAAGCCGGAAACGGGCGCCTAAGAGCTGCACTCTAATACCAAGGGCAAATAGTCATCCACTGAAAAAAAAAAACTTAACAGTTCATGCGTTCTTGGCATTCAATACACTGTTCGTCACGTTGTCGGCAGGCTTCTTCACGATGTATAATTCATACATTACTTTCGTATTTGTTGATTTTTCTGGAAACAGGTGCCAGAGTGCCGGTACGGGCATAGGCAATGGTAATTATATGCGTGCATCGGTACAACTTTTTTTGTTATTTTATTTTAACGCTTGCAATTTAGTTTTAAAAGAACTTCGTGGTTCCCATCGCGAAGTTGCAAACATTATATTGATGCGTTCAAAACCCGTCTGAGGTCAAAACTAATGCCAAGTCATCTAAAAAAATAATGTGACGAGAAACAATATCATTTATTACGTTGTCAAGCTAGGCCTCGCAAATGTTAGCCGTATCGAGTCCACTAATACTCACCCATGTAGGAGGGTGTCTTTAGTGCCCATGCTTGTTGTTTAATTAGACCTTGAACATGATTCATTACTACGGAGGACTTGCATTACGAATGAGTTTTCTAGTTAATGGTGGTGTTCCTGTTAGTAAACCACTGTATTAGGTGGGTAGAAAATAAGAGTGAAGAAGTGAACTTTGGTCTTTAATAACAAGTAGGTTCATATGGAATCATTTTTTCTTCAGTGGAGGCTCAAGTATGCACGACAATGAAGGGATTCTCCTTTCAGTCGACGGAGACAAGGGTACCGCAAGAGCCAGCGAGGGAAAGGGACCTCTTGGTGTCAACGCCTTGCCGCCTGCGTGGCTGTGCCCCGAACAGTGCAGTTTTTGCCGAGGTAAACAATTAGGCCTTTTGAAAGTTTTGCGGATAAAAAACATGACTCACTTGCATGCCTTGCTGTAAACAATCCAATGCAGCACTGAAATTTGCGAGTTGAAGATATGCTGTAAACAATCCAATGCAGCACTGAAATTTGCGAGTTGGAGATAATGTCACAGGTAGGATAGATAACCTCTACATTCTTAGAGTTCTGTGGACTAAGGGGCTGCCCAAAGATTACACAGCAGGATGGCACCCCGCTACAGAGCACCAGCATATGTCGTACCATAGCCTCCTTTATACTGACAAAGCCTGGCAGATTGCCACGAGAAGCGGCTGCCGAAATGGGAAAGAAGGAGTGGCATGCAACGGAGAAGTCTCGCCACAGCGGACGCGAGACACAAAAGAAGTATGTTTCGGGTCCTCGCCACTGCAAAAGCTGCGCGCTGACGTCCAAGTTCTCTGAGGAATGGCTCTTTGATGCTCTGTGCTACCAAATCCTTACGCTCCAAATTTGGGACCAGGCACTCTATGACTCCGTCGTCAAACTGGCAGGCTTTAAGAGTATAGAGGTGCTATGGTCGTACTCTAATCCACCTTACTCCTTTTTTTTTACAGGGGAAAAGCATCTTTTTGCTTGCATTCTTAAAAAAGAGGGTTAGACTGTTATGATCAAATTGGTGCACCTGACATACATGGGTAAATTACTTTCAAAATGTAATTTAATTACAATTACTTTGCTCCAAAAGTAGTTTAACTACAATTACAATTACTACTATGTGAAAAGTAATTAATTACAATTACAAATTACTTTTAAAAAGTAACGCAATTACTTTACAATTACTTATTTCTGAGAG
The DNA here is from genome assembly GCA_037355805.1 of Ixodes ricinus. Taxonomy (NCBI): domain Eukaryota; kingdom Metazoa; phylum Arthropoda; class Arachnida; order Ixodida; family Ixodidae; genus Ixodes; species Ixodes ricinus. The sequence goes on from JAZHYW010000965.1 coordinate 6,442, forward strand.
CGACCCGACTTGGGCCATATAACTTTAAATGAGTTATATAGAATGCAACGTATTTGTTCATTCCTTGCCCCACTACTTGAGGTTGCTTAAGCATCAATGCATAAATGCCACGTATTGTACTTTCCTTTAATGCATTTTGTTAAATGCATGATGTAACTTGACAGTTTGAGGCAAAGAAGTACTATGTTCTTATATTTTTTTACAAATAATAATAAATTAGGTAATATGCTGGAAGACGCCAGATCGCTAAAAAAAATGGAGTTGACAGAATTTTTTTAGCCACGCAAATAAAAATGTGACAATTAGTCATATATGAATATTTTACAAGTGTTAATATAAAACTAAAATTCACACGTGCTTATACGACCGCATTCACATACAAACATCATGGTATTTAAATTATTTACATTTAGCTGAAATTACAATGGCTCAGAAATATATAAGAACCGAATCGGGGCTCCCGAATAATTGGTAACAATATTCACAGGTGCGAGGTCAGTCTCCAAAATGCTTATGCAAAAAACTCTAAGTAAAACCAACAGAAAATAAACCTGAAAATAATATAAAAGATACAAATATGGGACAGTACTGGAAAAAGAATGTAAAAAACTGCAAAAAACAAAAAAAAATTAATATACATTAAAAATTTTCTAGCTCAACTGAAAGCCGAAGTTCAATTTTTTTTTCTTTCAAAATTTTGGCATGTTTACGCTATTGTTTTTTGCTCGCATAGCAGACGCCGCAACACGGCGCCGTTGGCATAGGCTTCAAAGAGGATTGCCTCTCAGCCCGCAGTGTAAGCAACAAAACAACAAACAATGCGACGCTATTTATGTTGTGCGTTTCTGTGATTCCGTGTCTTTGTGCGAGGGTTTCACCGAGAGCCAGGCCGCTTGTGTGAGCGCTGAGGCTTTCAGAGAGATTCCGTCGGCGCCGCAAAGTTTTGCAAAAGTAATTGTAATTGTGCCTGAAATTTTGCAATTACTGACGTTACAAAGTAATTAAATTCCAATTCCTCTTTGACTGGAAGTAATTAATTACAATTACAAATTACCTAGAAAAGTAATTAAATTACAGTAATTCAATTACTCTAATTGAATTACTACCCAAGTAACAGCCACTAACAAGCTCTGTTTGCTGTCGTCGAGGCCTACGCTGTTCTTATCGATGCCAATCTTCGCAAAAGAAAACAAGATAGGGGAAGGGACAAGAGCAGAGGAAAGCCGTGCCGTTTGCATGGTCAATGTAACTAATGTTAAAGATAAATCACATGTAACTATAATTGTTTAAGATAAATCTGTTTGAAAGGGTGTCTTCGCTATGCCAATCTGTAAACATATTTTTTTTAAAGCTGGAGACCAAGTGAGATAAGTATCATCCACTGTCTTCTCAACTGGTTATTTCAATATTTTATTAGGAGTACTTGGCCATGACTTAAAACAAACCAAAGACCAGATTCGGGCTCATATTCGAAGGCGGTTCTTTCCTGCCAAACTTCAGTAACATTTATCTAAGCAAAGATGATAAACTAATTACTATTAGTTTTAGTGTCCAGCCATTTCTGCGTGCAAAAGATGCCTATATCGGTACAGCACACGAAAACTTATAGGATACTTTGTAATGCAGAGATGCATTATTTTGTTACTCATATGAAAATTGTGATGACCTTGTAGTAGGCCTTGTACATGAAGCGTTCCCTCACATGCACACAGATGTTAAAGCAAGCTTTTAGCCCTCTAAATTCCTTCGTGGCTTGCTTTCGTTGCAACTAAAAAGGGAGCACAATGAGACGTGGACGAGAAAGGAAGAAACAAGTGCTCACTACCAACTAGTTTATTCAGAAAAAAAGTCTTCCCTTCCTTCCTTGTCCCTGTCTTAATGCACTCTTTTTTTATTGCAGCCACGAAGCAGCTTGACAGCAAAGAATTTTATTATGCTTTCTTTGACTGTACTAGACACTCTCAGTAGATAAGCCCCAGTCTTGCCTAGCACCTAGCTTATGCAAGATGCTGCAGAACAGGTAGATCTAGACTTCGTACCCTCCCCCGTTTTCTCAGTAAGGACCATGCCCCTTGTACTTCAAGTGCTCTCAGTGCACTTGCTGATGTATTACTTACATTCCCTTTAAGCCTTAAATTGATATAATTTTTTTAAAAAAAGTAGACAATAGCAGCAGCAGCCTCCCCCGTCCCTCCACTCTCTATCTCTCTCCATGGGAATATGTTAGGTTCCTCCTGATGGCTAAATTAATTTTGAATGCAATGGTCTGCATTTTTGTGGTGTCCATCTGTAACCTGATACATCATCAGGGTGTCTCCCAACCTGGGATTCTCAGGGAATTCGTCAAAAAGTTGGCTTCATCAGGGAAAATGACCAGTGAAAGTGGAACGGCGATGCGGAACAATGCTTGACAGTTGCGCATGGGCATGACTATGCTGAATAACGTTTCCGAAATATGATCCTTCTATCCAGAAGTGGTCAGGAAGTTTTTATCCAAAATAGTCATGGGAAATTCTAGAAAAGTCGGGGAATTTGAAATCAGTAATTTGATAGACAGCCTGATGCACTGGTTCAACCGTACGAAACACTTCATAATCAAGTGAGAATTGGGGAAAGTGAAATATAGAAAGGCAGCAACAGGCGTCTGCCTCACTTGTGTTCACTCTGCTGCATTGACTTTCCATCTATGACACTGTGGGCACTTAACATGTCCTCGACAATTTTACTTTGCTCACCTGCAACTTTGTCTGACTTCCAGAACTTATTTCTTATCATTGGCTTTTTTTTCTCCCAGGACCCAGAAAAGACTTTCGGGAACCCTACCTTACTTTTCACTGGAAAGCACCCCTGGACATCTGGCAGCATGCGCGTTGTCTGCGAGGACCTATGAATCGACGTCCTGGACTTTTCAGCAGGAATCTTTCTGGTATTTGCCATGTACTGAGCGTAGAAAGGTCAGTATGTGGGGGGGAATCGACGAAGCACACTTTCTGTGATTGAGCACCTCATGGGTAAAAAAATACAAAGATTTCGGTGAGAGCTGTGAAAGTTGTGACAGCACTTGAAGCACAATCCTAGAACAGGGAAAAAGAATTATCAATAACTGTTACTGTTTTTATGTTTTCCATGTGTATTTGGTGAATATTCCAGCTATAACACAAAGGTTTGTGTGTTCCGTTGTGTATCCAAACTTCTGCTAGATCTTTTTTTTTTTTGTATATCTGTTGATCTGAGGATCCAAACCATAAAAGAAAAAACTGCAGAAAGAAAAACAAAGCTTTGAAAAAACAGCAAGCAGGCAAAAAAAGCCTTTAGGAAACTTATTGTAATTTATTTTTATTCTAATTTAATCCTGCAACACCAAGCAGGCGAAGCAAGCCTTCACAAAACTTGTCATTGTAATTTATTTTCATTATTGTCTAATAATTAAACCAGTTTTGTGTATTAGTATTATTTCTTATGATGTTATTAGTTTAGTTATTGTGATAAAACACCTGTGATAAGCCGAAACAGGCTTTTGAGCCAATATGTATCGCATTAGTTTCTAATAAATTAATTGTTTTAAATGCTTGTGGTTTGTTTTGCAGTACCTGCATAGTAGGACTCATGAAGTTGCATGTGCACAAATGGCAGTGATATGAGCTGAGACACAGTGGCGTAACTAGATATGACGGCGCCCATGGCAAATGAAATTTCGCGCCCCTCATGATGATAGTGATAATGACATCATCATCAATATATTATTATTATGGGTGGACTTGGCTCGGCGCCCCCTTCCCAAGTGGCGCCCGGGGCACTTGTACCCCCCTGCCCCCCTAGTTACGCCACTGCTGAGACAATACAGCTATCTTTATTGTTCAATTTGAAGATTCCTGCAATTTATTGCCACCCACCTCTCCACTCAAAGCAGGCATAAAGCAACAGAACATGCTGCTTCACACCAGCTCTTGCCAATAGTCCAGACATCTGATAAAAAAAGATATACAACCTATTGTAAATGATAAGTGCAATCAAACTAATAAAAAGTTAAGCTGCCGATTAAAAAAAAAACACTTTTTTCTGTTGTGTGCAAATCTCCAATGTAACAAAAAAATGCTGTCCTGAAAGCTATTGTGTTTCATGATAAATTTTGGAGCAGCATTCAGTTCAGCATCGTTAAAGGGGTTATGACACGGAAATTAAACGGATAGATTATTCTTGAAATGGAATGCTCATATGCTACTTAGCATATACACCAAGTTACGCGATTTTTAGAGCTCTGGTAATTGCAATATTCAATTTACGAATTTTTCTCATTTTCATCTGGCGACCAGGCAACACTGCCCAAGTTAGTCACACCATGGCGTCCATAAACCACGTGACCATGAACGCTCTCTCATTTTAGGCGCCCCCATGATCGCCCAAGAGCTCTCCTCGCCGCGGTACGAACAAAACCGCCCACGCAACTCGGTAACCCGAAAGCTATTCTCGCTCTCGCCCCCAGCCCGTTGACCTTCAACCCTGCATGCGCCTGCGAGATATCCCCGAACGACGGTGACCACGACGAGTTCGTCCGTAACTCGTCGTCGCTGGAGCTGGTCGCCAGCGGGGCGCAGTCAAAATGAACAGCTTCCAACATCTCTTGATAGCAATCACTCATCGCTGCTGCGATCAATGTCGAAAACTTTGACAAGGCGAGCGATGCCGTATACGTAATCGTCACGGACCGCATGCTCCAAACGTGGAAGGTAAACGAGGAAGCTGAGGCTCGAGACGCCAAGAGAGCCAAGTCTGTGAGTGCGTGCAAGGGGACGCCGCGCTGGAGGCTGGCTACGTCACCAGCCCCCAGCTCCGCCCGGACCTGCCCCTCCGAGGGACCCGCATATAAATCGATTTATCCACGAAACTATCGTGCCGTTTTCAAAACAAATTAAGCAGGATTATAGGAACATACAATGGGTCCTAGCAGTATAGTTATCTCACGTTTTATTTGTGGCGTGTCATAACCCCTTTTAAGAGAGGTGTCTAGCCTGCCAATTTAAATACACAGACCACTAGTATACCAATAATACTTGCGAACAGTTTTTGTATTCATCTAGTAAACAGCAGCAGTCACTTGCCTAATCCTTGTCAGAATGTGGTAGGGCATATATACGATTCGGGTCGGTGGGGTAGTTAGAGTAGAGAGTCGCGGATGTGTTGTGTTGGAGTTGTTTGTGCCTTGTTGTACTGCTGACATGTATGTGCCTGTAGTAGTGTTCGGTATCTTGGTGGTGTGTGTGTGTTGTTGTATGTGTAGTAGGTAGTTGAATAGCACGAGTTCGTGCATAAGTACTTTCTTTTAGTGCCACCTAGCGGTTACTACTACACTTCCTAGGTGGCGCAAGCTGCCGCTTGATTCAATAAGCTAAGTGTCGAGCAGTCCTGTAGCTATTGATTTACAAACAGCTGGCCTGGCTGGCCTGCGGTTCACAGGTCTTCCTACGTCCCTGCTTCTCAGTTCGATAACAATCGTAATAATTGTGCCACTCAGCCGACTCAGCCACCTAAATGCTCGTTTTGTGTCGAAGAGGTGCGAAGTGCAGGCACAGACGCGCACGAATGGATAACCACGCCGGTAAAGGTAAACCCAAACTAGAAAAGAAAGAAAATAGCGGTAGCGTTGGTGCGGAGTTGAACGCCTCTCGTCGGTGACGACGAAGGCGCCCAGCGATTCATCGCCACACACGACAAGCATACGTTGTGTTCAATAAAGTCAGCATGCCCATTCCTCGTGTAACGATTTCTTTTTTGAGCGTTCACCGCCGGTGGTAAAAATAGTCAATCTAGCGAGATGCCGTCGGGGGCGATCGCGGCAATTCCGGCACACACACTGCCGTCCTTACAGGATATAGGTACGGTACCGGTGTCTGGGGACGGATGTTTAGAGTGTCTGAAGGCGCTTAAAACACGTCGAATAGGCGTATGCGCTCTATTCTCTCACTCGGCCGAAAAGCCGTGCTCTTCGTTAGGCCTTACCGGGGAATTCGAGCCTCGCTAACCGGCCGCCATGTTGCTTTAGGGGTGGTCAAATTTGACTACCTGCTTTTTGACTACATGTGGGTTCGTCATTTTTACCCTGGGGGTCGTTATATTTGGGACAACTTTTTACCACCTCAAAGGTAGTCACATATGACTACATTTTTTTTTAGAGTGTAGGGTGTCACGGATGGAAGACGATGTTCTCGAAGATGGTCACCATGACGGTTCCGACGAGTCTCATCCAGGGATTTCCCTAGACCCCCCCCCATAGGGGGGTGTAGACCCCCCCCCTCGTTTTTCCGAAGGCACCCCCTTAATTCACAACGACTCCTATATTCGCAATGCCCCCTCCCCTCTTTAACCCCCAAAAAAAATTTAACCCCCCCCCCTGATTTCAATTCCTGGGGAAACCCCTGGTCCCATCTCTCAGTTCCACTTGCACAGATGACGAACTCGATGGTTGTGTAACAACCCCGGGAAGCCACGGAGGACCTGACCTGAAATTTCCGGGCAAACACTTTTGACCGTGCTGAGGTTGAGGGCCTTTGCGTGCTCCTTGGTCACAGCGTAACTTTTGCTTCAGCTGCTTCCAGAGTACTTCACTCCATGTCCTGATGTAGAAGGTCTAAAGCTGTCTTTAACTTTGTGCCCATTAGCAGCTCAGCTGGACTATGACCTGTTAGTGAATGCTTTGTAGTTCTGTATGTCAGAACCATCCTATCAATCTGGGTCTGAAAATCTCCAGATGACGCTTTCTTCAGCATTCCTTCACGGTCTGCACGACGCGTTCCGCAGCTCCGTTTGATGCTGGGTGGTAAGGTGGAATAGGCATACGTTGGATCCCATTGCGGCTTAGGAATTCGCTGTACTTGTCGCTTACGAAGGCCGGACTGTTATCCGAAACGACAATATCTGTGTAGACCATCTGTCGAAAAGATGTTCCAACGGCATTTGATCGTAGCATCAGCAGAGGGTGACGATACCGGTATACAACCACAACCCACTTCGAGAATGCGTCGACCAAAACCAGGAAATAACGTCCTTCGAATTGACTACCGAAGTCAACATGTAAGCGGGACCATGGCCGTTCTGGAAAAGTCCACGGGGTTGACTGTACTTTCCGCTCGGAACGGTGATGTTCTTGGCATTCATGACAACCTTGAAGCTTTGCCGTGATACTGTCGTCTAGCCGCATCCCACCAGACGTAACTTTGTGCAATGGACTTCATCTTCTCACTCCTGGATGGTATTTTCGTGCAGTAATTTAAGTACTTGCTCTCAGACTTGTACGTAATCCGTTACAAGTAACGAAATTACTTGTAATCCCTTACATTTATCAGTAATTTAGTAACGGAATAATTACATATTTTCTAGAGTAATTTTAAAGTAATTCCCTTACATTTTTTACGTAACGGATTCCTTGTAATCCGTTACATTTTTTTTCAGGACCAACCCCTCCCCCTCCCCCCTTTCTAAAGAAAGGGTTGTTTTTATTTTGGTAAAGTCGAGCGCAGTGACACTGTCACGCGAATTGACCAGCGCAAAGGGAGGCTTGGCACTCTTCAGTTCCGCAAAGCCTTTTTTTTTGCAACACCAAGCCCCTGAATCTATTTTTTTAGACACTAACAACAATGTCAAAAAATCCAAATAAGCATTTCTACAAAAAAAAAAGGGGGGGGGGCAAGTTATATCCGCTTTTTTAGTTCCTTTGTTTTTCTTTGCGATCGAAGACGGGGAGAGGAGGACACCAAGTGATTGTGTGCCTCTTCGAGAAGCTCGAGGCGGTAAGTGCACAGACAAGAATTAACAATGTCCTTCTCGGTTATAGTGACTACGACCATTTTCATAATGTCACAACACGAGACAACGCTCCGTCTACCCTAAAATCCACTAAAAGAGATGTGATAATATGTGAAGGCGTTATTGCCACAAGCATCCTCGTTCGTTGCTGCACACTTATCATCTTCTCTTAGAAAACAGGATGTATTTTTTTCTGTTTCTTTCACCTTATTTGACCCTGTTTTAAAAGCTACTTACTTTTTTGTAGTCCAACTTCTAGGGTTGGCCCACTTTATTTGTGAATTCCAGCCAGGTTATCTGCATCTCAGTCACCCTTTTTGTGAGTCAGCTTTTTGCGAGCACTTCGAAAATGGTAATAGTCTTCCTTTCTTCTTCTTCCTGTTTTTACCCCAGCAGGACGCATCTTATCTCAAGCAGATATTTTTAAAAATAAAACATGATGGTGGCTGACGTAGACTTGATATTCTGGGCTTGAGGAGAGAGTGAAACTCGTGAGTGGGGCCATAGCGCGGCTTACTTAGTACTCTGCCCTTCGCTGCCCGTGGCATCAGCGGACGTCTATCTGGAGAACACCGGAGTAAACTGCAGTCGGTTCGTGCTCCGTGCGTTTTTGAACGGCACCAAGAAAGGTACACACGGCAAACGTGCGTTTACATTTCCTTGTTTTAACCGACGTTCTAATTAATTGTTGTTATGAGTGTCGTGTTTGTTTTTTCGATTACTTATATTTATATACTGGAAACTTTTTCTTATTCACCAACGTCTCAACCGAGGCTCGACCTGTTCAGAACCAAAGGAAGAAGAATATCGAGCCAAACCTTATTTATTATTTAATTATCACCTTACTGTTACAACTATGTTTTGCTATTGTCTGGCAATATATGCCGGTATAGTAAGATGGACATAAATCAATTCTTATTCTAGTTTTGGCTAGATGTATGATGACTTCTACAGCTTCGCGATTTCGACAATGGAGAATTTTAGTAGATCGGTCCGATGACTCCGATAACGATACCCGATACTCCGCCGCCGCCTTTGCGCATTCATCATATCGTTATCGGGGGCATCGGAGGTATCGAAACGATCTACTAAAACTCTCGAATATCAGGCAACGGCTGCAACGACGAAGCTTTGCTCTATCTTCGAGGTAAATATAGTACTTCCATTGCTTCGCTGAAAAAGCTCAATGCAGAGCATAAAACATTCGTGAGGCACAATATGCCACTCCCATCCAGTGCCTCAGTTCAAAGAGTGTTCAGCGTAGCAGTCGACATCTTCAGTAAGAAATAACGCAAAATGTCTGACGAGACTTTCGAGAGTCAGCTGTTGCTCAAAATACTCAAGGTCATTAAATGGAACAGGTTGCAACAATAAGAACTTGAATAACCCTCTTCCCTTTGTTTCTTAATTGAAGACAGTAATGTTGAAAGTAACGCCACGAAAGTAACGGATTACTTTTTGGGGTAACGGTCACTTACTTTTATGGGAGGGTAATTGTAATTGTAATAAATTACAATTTAGCCTCGAGTAATTGTAAATGTAATTCCTTACTATTTTTCAGTAACGTGTACAAGTCTGTTGCTCTTGTAACTTGAGTGGAATGATCACTCTTGATCCCCACAGTAGACAGTCTTCTTGGACGCTGAGTTCGGTCAGCTTTGTTCGAAAAGGCGACCACTGTGGTCCTCCTGTGATATCGCTACCGGACCACATTGCCTGTCTCAGTCGTGACAACACTGGGTCAGTCGCGGTATGCTGTGCAACTACTGCGGCGGAGAGAACAGCAGGGTACGCCGCTTCTAAGATGAATACATCAGCTGGCCGCGGAAGTTGAAGTTGTCCACTGGTAACGGTAAGCGACTCAACGCATCGGCGTTACCTATGCTCGGGCCGGGTCGGTAGACCAGCCTGTACTTGTACGCTGCTAGTGTAATTGCCCAACGTATCACTCGAGGTGATCCTCTTTCTGGAATGGCCTTGAAAAGGTCCAGAAGTCCAAGGAGAAGTTTATGGTCAGTGACGGCTTCAAACTGGTTAGCCCAAAGGTACTGATGAAACTTCGTCACTCCGAAAACGAGTGCCAAAACTTCCTTATCAAGCTGACTGTAGTTTTGCTCAGCTGGTAGGAGGCTTCTGGAGGCAAAGGCTATGGGACGTTCCTGTCCCCTTGAATCTCAATGGGCAAGGACAGCGCCGAGTCCGTAAGGAGATGCTTCGCAGCTGAGGATGATATCTTTGTTAGGATGGAAGTCTTGAAGTATTGCTGCAGATGTCAAGAGCTCCTTGCTCTTGTGAAAAGACTTCTCCTCTTGTTGCCCCCATCGCCATGATGTAGTCGCAGCGAGGAGGCGGTACAACGGTTGAAGTACTGAGGGCAAGTTAGGAAGAAAATGCCGGTAATAGTTGACGAGCCCAAGGTAGCTTTGAAGCTGCTTGAGGTCAACTGGTCTAGAAGCATTTAGGTTAGCTTCTACCTTGCGTGGCGTTGGCTTCAGTCCTCCGGCTTCAATCCCATGCCCAAGGTATTCCCCTTCAGGGGCCATAAAAGTGCATTTTTCTAGCTTGATCTTGAGACCTGCGACCTCAAGGCGCTGTAGTACTTGTTCAAGATTTTTAGGAGGTCTTTTTCATTGAGTCCTGTCACGAGAATATCGTCAAAGTATACGACGACGTGTTGCATATCCTGCAGTAGGTTTTCCATTTATGGGCGTTACGAAAACCTCACGTGCGTCAAGTTTTGAGTCACCAAGAGTTATACCTTTTTACTCGAGCGACGCTAAAACGTCGTAAATTAGTCGAGTCGCGTTTTAGAGCTCATGATCACCGCTACGTGCTGTTTCGCGGCCTGTGGTTGGCCCGAGACTCTCGCCTATTAAACCAATGTATGGCCAAACTCTCCCAATACTCGGCTCTAACTGGCTGTTGCAACTGGCTAGGAAACACCTTCCGCAAGCGTCGACAGATGGCGTCGGGTGCACATTTTGAGCAGATCCGTATATTGGGAGAGTCTAGCCAGTAAGCGTGGCGACGAAGACGCTGGAGAGGAGAAACGTGAGGGAAGGGGAGCGCCGGAAGGAGCAAGAGAGGAAGGAGGAGAAAAGAGGAAACGACCGCCATTTTGACGTATAACGTTTTCGGCGCAGAGCACTGTTGAGGCTACGCGTTGTTTGACGGGCCGACTTTTTTGCCCCTGAATAAAGATGTGCGGTCAAAGGCCGAGAAAGCTTCTATCATTAGCTTTTTTAACCAACCACGAAAAGCACTATATAATTTTCTTGCCAGAGCTAGCGAAATAAAAGGAAAGAAGCAAAATTTGGATGTCGATTCCATGCATTTCCACCAGGCGAATGAATGAAAATGGCGGCCCTCCCCGCACAGCTGGGAGCAGCCGAGAGTCACGCACGTGCGCTCGCGCCACTCACTCTGCGCCACTGGCTGACTGGCTCACACGGGAGGGGGAAGCTACGACGGCGAGATCATAAACTGGCCAAATTCTCCAAATATACGGCTCTGATTTCGAGAGGCTGGGCGATAGGACGCATAGCAACGGAGGTCGCACTGGATTGGCTGGTTACAGGGAGCGACGCCCTGACGTAACACCTAGCAACCGAAGATCACCGATCTCTAGCGACGTCTTCCTTCACCAATTGCAGCGCCGCGCAGTGGGGTTGGCGGGTGTATCAATAGGGCTCGTGCTACCCCCCTCGTTCACGCCGCTTCGAGAGTCTGTGGATAGCTCATTACAGAATATTAGCTCATCTTGGCCCACCCATCAAGCACCCGTCAAGCACCCGTCAAGCACCCATCAAGCAGTGTGGCCATCTTGGCCACACTGCTTGACGGAGAACTGGGACTTGGGTAGCCGGGGGGGGGGGTCTATTGTTCACGACCGTGGTACGATGGCACTTCAATTGTAGCGCGGCCGGGTTACATGGTGGATAGTAACCAAAAGTCCGGCTTACCATGTGCCAGTCGACTTGAGGGGGACCTTGGAAGGTCGGACCGGAGGATGGGGCGGCCCTGCTGAGCGGGCTGCTTGTCTCCGGGTATCTTCTTCCTGGGAGACATCCTCGTTTTCTTCGTTGTTTTGCTGGGGCTGTCCTGGTTGGCCCTCTTGTTGGGCGATGGTGGGCTGATGGTCCTGTAGATACCGGAGGATACGCTCCGCGCCGATCTGGTGTGTGTCCGGCTCATCGGGCTCTTCGATGGGCTCATGGTGTGGCTCCTGGGGCTGCTGCATAGGAACGCCGGCAATTTCCATTGCTTGAGCCAAAAGGTCTGGAGGGGCAACCACGTCTTGCACAAGGGCCAGCGTTGGCTGGCCATCAACAACACACCACTGTGGCCTAGGCTCGGTTAGCACTAAGTTCAAGTTTTTGGGAACCTGTTCTTGTACATTGAGGTAACGCGCCAGGTTGGCGCAAGACGGAGGAACTGGTTCGTCGTTTTGCAGGGGCGGTCTTTCTACCTGGGGAGGTAGGGGCTCCAAGGGAGCCACTGGTTCGCGAACTTCAGAAAGTTCTTGGTTTCCCTCGTGGGGGTGGTCGTGTCCGGTGGTTGCCGCCGTTGCCACCGGGCTACCGAAACCGCGTTCAGGTGAAGGCGGGGTGGTGAGCTCTTGAAAGTGGCCCTCAAAATCCATCGGAAGCTTTCTTCGGATGGTAATTGGGAGGGTTGGCCCTTGAACCCGGCGAGGAGACGGGAAAAATATCCCGGACTCACTTGTCGTCTTTGGGGGGGGTTCTTGCGGGGTTATCCTTGCGGCTCTGCCGGGTTGGATTCTTTCTGGCTCTGTTTGGACTTGTGGTCCTGGTGGGGTCTGGTCGCCGGACTGGGGCGCCAAGGAGATAACTGGCGCTGGGGTCAGCGTATCCTTCGAGCGCGACGCTCCATCCAGAAGTGGCGACATGATAGAGCAAGCGTACTCTATCAAAGACTCGCAGCTTGTTTTGTGGCTGCATGGAGGGGGGGGGGGGTAGCTGTCCCAGGTGTCGAGGAAGGCTTCAAGGATTTGGAGCTCAATAATGTCTCTCCTTGACAAGAGCTGAGAGCTCCTGTTGGCGTTCTGTACGTGGATGAAAGCTTCTCCGAGCTCTCGTCGGGTTGGGAGATCGTGGACTGTGAAAATCCTCTGTTTAGGGGGGGGGCCTGGGCGTAGGCTGTGGCGTCCAGGGCTGGTGGTGGGGCAAGGGGGTGCGGGGCCCCGTAGGCGGACTGGAGCGTCGGTGCAGGGGGGGGGGGGGCTGGCCGAACGCTGCCGCCTGGGCCGCTGGTGCGGCGTCGTACCCGCCGAGGGTGGATTTGAGACTGTAGCCACTGGCTCCTGGAAGTCCCGGGGGAAGGTGGTCTGGGGGTTGGGCTGGTGGCCACTTGCACTGGTGGAAGGGCCGGTTCCTGTCTGGGTGGTGTCGGGGTTGACCGTCCCCGAAGGGTTTCTGGGGAACAGTTGCTGGAGGGCGGTGACGAGGTTGTCCTGCATCGCCGTCCTTTCCTCACGAAGTGCTTGAAACATAGCCGCGCGATCTTCCAATAAAGAAGCTCGCAGGTTTCTACTATGGCCAGCAATGGCCTCGCCGATGATGGTGGAGAGGTCTTCGTCTTCATTGTCAGACGTCCGTGGCTGGGAGGGGGTACCTTTGGTGGCATATGACTGACGCGTCTTCCGCACGGGTTAAGGTTGGGTCTATCAGTCGCGTTGAGTACCCTTAGCCAGTCTGGACCTCGACTGAGCTCCCACTTGCTCCGCCCTCTCTTTTTATAGAGACGAGAGGAGCTCCCCCTGCCGGCGCCCCCTCATTGGTCAGAAAGGGCGTAGGCTGTGGCGTCCAGGGCTGGTGGTGGGGCAAGGGGGTGCGGGGCCCCGTAGGCGGACTGTAGCGGCGGTGCCGGGGTTGGGGGGCTGGCCGAACGCTGCCGCCTGGGCCGCTGGTGCGGCGTCGTACCCGCCGAGGGCGGATTGGAGACTGTAGCCACTGGCTCATGGAAGTCCCGGGGGAAGGTGGTCTGGGGGTTGGCGGGTGTATCAATAGGGCTCGTGCTACCCCCTCGTTCATGCCGCTTCGAGAGTCTGTGGATAGCTCATTACAGAATATTGGCTCACCTTGGCCCACACATACACGCCGCTTTGCGGAGCTCCGCCGGCTGCCCAAGTACGCCCTAGCCCTGCTGTACCCCACTGCACCGCGGTTGTTATGGTGTTACGTCAAGCCGTCGCTCTCTATAACCAGCCAACTCAATGTGGCCACCGTTGCTATGCGTCCTATCGCCTAGCCTCTCAAAATAAGTGGCCGGGGTGCGGGTGCACTTCTTGGGCGCCCTCGGAAGCTCCTGCCACAAAATTGGAGACCCGGGGAGGCACACGGGCTGCGGTTCCGTTCTTCGTCTGCCACGCCGTTCTTGACGCGCAGTTACCATATCACCGGGCCGTATAAGCGTACAATGTCGCCGCCCGCCCCTGTATGCTCAACATGAACCATCGGGTTCAAATGAAATGCGAACAGTGATGGAACTTAGAGCCCACTACCGGCGCAGCTTCTAAGCTTGGGCTGTGCTTGACGAGGTTCAAAGACGTAGGAGTTGGACGCTGCGAGGCTGTGCATCCTATTTTGATGTGTTTGGACCTTGCCAAGCACAACCTAAGCTTGGAACCTGCGCCGGTAGTAGGCTCAAAGTTCCCTCACTGATCGCATTTGATTTGAACCCGATGGTAAGCGCAACAACGAAGTGACTCTGTCGTTTTCCGCGCATCGCGCGCACGTCTTTCATGCTCACGCTAGTGACCTGGGGCCCTAATTTGGACACTTGGCGAAAAATCGGCGAGAAATCTGGTGGCCGTGATTGGCCAACGCCGCACTTGATTTTGGCGCCGGCCAATCATAGCCGCAGGATTTCTCGCCGACTTTGGTCAAGAGTCCAGATTAGGGCCCCTGATTTGCTTGCACCAGGGAGAAGAGGGGTTCCGGGAATGTTCACCTCCCGGAAAAGTGCTCAGAGGCTGAATTCACCGTGCTTTGTTATATATAAGCGCTGCGCGAAATCCTAACGCATTTCTTCGAGAATCAACGTGGCGGCTAGCTTTGCGCCTGCTGCACGAGTGGTAACTATACGAGCTTCAAGTCGTTCTAAAAAGAGTTGATTTAGTGGATTTCGATGACGCTCAGCATGTTTCTAATTAAAACCATATAATCTCTCTTACTAATTAAAAAGTTAATTAAGGAAGTTTAGTTAACTATCCGACTTATTGCAAATGTTAGCCACCTATATGATGTCTCCTGGCCGTGTAACTCCCCTGCCCAAACTGTATTAGTGCATGTTTTACGGATTGTTTTTGGTAATATATCTGCTCGAATTAAAATGGAACACCCGGTATACATAAAAAAGCTTTTTTTTTTGTTTTGCAAGAATTGCTCGTTGAAAATAATAACAAAAATATCCCGGTTACCTGAACACCTTTTACTCGTGAAACAACGTTAATTATACGACGTGTGCAATTATTCATGAGTGTTTCTTATTAAAAAAAAAATCTTACGAAAATCCCTTCAAACGAATTGCACGGCGTTCAATCCCGTCGAGTTTACAAGGAAAGTAAGAGTACACGTTGTGTAAGTAGACTGCTCGCACACAAATAAAAGAGGGAGCGTTCTTGACGTCAATATGATGACATGTGATCGGAAAATTTCACGCGTACGCAGTTGTGCAGAGCAAATAGGGCCGAATAAACAACCACAACACTGTCGTCGCCTGTGGAGGTTGGCTTAACACACGAGCATTCCCGACGAGGAAGCTGATCTAGTGATTTCCTTAACTGATGATATAAGTCATACAAGGTTTCGCTAGACATACAAAAGAAATAATGATACACGCAGTTTCCAGTTGACGCGCAGTTTCGAAATACCACACAGTTCGAAGTTATCAGTGTCATATTGGCCGAGATTTTGTGCTCTTCTTTACTTATGCGTAAAAGGAAATGCATTATTCAAGATACTATTTGCCGGGAGGGGATCCCTTTCAAGTCTTTCCCCCAGCTCTCCAAGATGGTGTGGCGTCGTCGTGCTTGTTTTAGGTGGGATCAGTAAAAGCGTCGCTCGAGTTGCGAAACAAGCCGCATATTCTAGCACATTAAAGATGCAAGACGTCGCTGGTTATAACCCATGGCTCAGAGCGCAATACGTACGAATGACGCGAGACGCATCGAAAAATGGGGATTGACGAGTTAATTTGAAAACATCTCAACGTGAGGAAGTCTTGGAGTGAGCCCACACATACGCAGAATATTAGGGAAAAACAAAACACCGCGTTACGAGCTTATTGCACTTTCAAAGACGGGAAGAGTTCGATGCACTTAGAAAGCGAGACGCTATTTGGTGTCTCGACAAAAAACGTAGACTCAGTTACAATATAATGAACTATTTCTTGGTGCATGTAATTGTTATTATATTATAACAACTGATGATTTGTGGACAGATATGCGGAGCTTCATCACTTGCTAACTTTATTCAGGTTCATTACAACCTAAAGTCGTGGCTTCCGCTTTTCGAGGTTATGGGGCTCTTTTGCTAGTGGGTCACCTTGACAAAGATTAGACACGATCCGGAGCCTGCGTAACCGATCTAGTGCTATTGGAAGGGTGCGTCAAAACAGCGGCACTATGGCGCGGCTCCTAACAGAAGCATCTCGCATAGACCGTGGCGGGATTGGCATAGACATACAGTGTGGCGGCCAACCTTAGTTTCGAATCAATATCAGCTTACCTGAGCCCAGCGCCATACAAAAACGTTCAAAACACACAAAAAAATAACTTTTTTTTTTTTTACAGGAGTTTTGTAAGCTGAGGACACGAATCCTCTTCATGCGCTGGCAAAAAGCGCGGCAATCATATCAATCCCAGTCCACCCACTCCATCCGCCAGCAGCGCGAAGAGCAATTTGAGAATAAGATGAATCAAAATGTACTTATCACATAGGTTTTACCATTTAAGGGCACTGGTCAATGTCGTCCCGTAAAAAAATGTCAAAATTGTCAAACACAAAAAAAAAATGTTTCGTATCTTTCAGAAAAAAAAAAGAAAAGTGGTGGTGTGCTGCTTTTGTTGTCGCTTACAACTGCGGGATACACCGAACAAGTCCTGCGGGTCGAATGACGGAATACATACACATCCAGAGCAATCTTGGACATGGGAAGGTTTTCGAATGTCAAGTTGCCAAACCGTTAAGGCCCGTTCACACTCTTGCGACCGAGTGCGACCGAGTACGACCGAGAGAGACCAGACCGGTTTTTAAGCCTCTTGCGATCTCTTAGGACCAGCTCCGCTGTAGTGCATCCGGTCCTAAAAACCGGTCTGGTTTCTCTCGGTCGTACTCGGTCGCAAGAGTGTGAACGGCGCTTTACTCCGGAGCTAGAACGAAAAACACGGCCGCGGGAAGGCGCAGAAGGGGCGGAGACGCTGCGGTAGCGTTCGGAGCGGGCAGCGCTTCACTACGCGGCATCTGTCACTGGTGGCGCTGCCGAACAGCTGCCAAGGCGGAGCGGCGCGCCCCCTATAGGTGTCGCACACTCCCAATTTCAGCTCCACAGCTGATGAGGTTGAGGCATTTAACCGATAAGAACGACGAAGGACGAATAACGAAGCAAGGGGCGTCTGAAGTATAAACCGCATGTACGCGATTTGACGAGCGACGTGCCAGTCGCGCGACGATGCAAGCTGCATGAAAGCTACGGGAGCAAGCGACCAAGGCGATAAGCGACGTTTTCTACAAATCCAAAAACCGAGCGACGCGACGCGAGCGACAGGGAGAAATCTCTGTCGCTCGTCGCTGACTCTCGTTGCTGTCGCCGTTGCTCGTCTCGTCTTTCGCTAAATCGCTTGCTCCCGTAGCTCGTTCACACTCTTGCAACCCAGTTCGACCGAGAGAGACCAGACCGGTTTTAAACCTCTTGCGACTTCTTAGAACCGGGCGCGCTGCTGCGGAGCTGGTCCTAAGAGATCGCAAGAGGATTAAAACCGGTCTTGTCCCTCTCGGTCGTACTCGGTTGCAAGAGTGTGAACGGGCCTTGAGCCTTAAAGGGGCTCTCAAGTGGATTCTGAGATCGTCTATTTACTGTCATAGCTCAATCTATGGGCTGTAAGCATTCTAAAAAAAAAAACGAAATTACATTCAAGGGCGGCCGATTTCCCCATGAAAAATACAACCAAAGATCGTGCAACCCCCCCCCCCCCCCCTCCCCGTTTTTGCGCCATGGCGCAGAACACCAGCGGGTGCCACCAGACGGGAAGGTAGCAGGGGAGGGCACGCTACAGCCAATCACGGTGACGGCTTCCCGGCGGAGTAAATTTTCGAATACGCGCGGATTTGAAAAATCAGTCCGCCGGGACGCCGTCACTCGTAATTGACTGTCATGTACCCTCCCCCGCTGCCTTCCCGTCTGGTGGCGTCCCCTGGTGTTCTGCGCCACGGCGCAGAAAGAGGGGCGCGGCGCGATCTTTGACTGGACTTTTAATAGGGAAATCAGACACCCTTAAATGAGATTTCGGGGTTTTGTGATACTTAGAGCCTGTATATTGAGTTATGACAACAAATAGATGATCTCAAAATCCACTTGAGTGCCGCTTTAATAAACAACACCCTGCGTTTCTTAAGTTGTCACTGACTATACGGCGTGCAAGTTAGTCTCCTCCTTACGCACCTCGCGCGTTTGTTTACTTCCAAACGCGCTCACGTGCTTTTGTTTCCCGGGGACCTCAACCATAGCCTCCTATAGACCGTTTTATCGTGGGTAGCGCCATTTTGAGAGCGAAAGAGAAAAGGGGAAAGGGCTACCGTAGCTTTCCTCCTTTCTGGTTGTGTAGAAAGAGTGAAAGTCCCGGATGAAAGGTTTCGCCGGTGTTGGGTGTCTGCAGTGCCGGAACTTCGTTCGTGTTTTTTTCTCTGTTTTAAACTCGCAAACTCAATTAGAGCCACGGGCTTCGATGGCGACAGTCCCCCGGTCATCGGGACACCATTCCTCGGTCATAGGGTGCACGACTAACGACAGAAAGCGTCGAATACTCTCCGAGGACCTATGTAGCTTGCATGGAATCCGGCAAGGCGAGTGCGGCTGCAATGTTTTTAGGCTCCATCGCTCTCCGCATGACTGGAACTGATGAACCATTTATAAATGTTTGCTCGCAATGGGCGTATTTCAACGTAGCCGTGTTTAGAAATCAACAAGAGATACACAGCACGGGAACCTCAATGAAATTTGTAAACATCCGGAGCTACCACCATCGTTTTTCTGCGCTGCTTTTATCTTGCGTGTCCGTGTTCTTATGTTTCCTTGTGGGTGAACGACGAAGACGTTCTGGATGTACTTATATTGAACCGGATTAAGCCTTAAAGTAGCCACGAATTATTTTACTATTTGATGCACTATTTTGAGTACTCACCTCCAATTTCTATCGCTAGCGCGTTCGCTGTCGCTGTTCCCCCCGTCGCCGCACTGGCGGATGGCATGACTCGAACAAAGAAACGTGCACACTGGGCTCGAAAACGGATTGAACTTACACACTTACAGGACAGGACATACACAGAGCTGACTATCAACTATTTCATACTTCTTCTTAGTCCCTTCGAGTATTCCACGTTTGCGAGATAAGATGCACTTTTTAAATTTTTTTTTTAAAAAGAACAAAGCATAATAAGGAGTACATATAAAAAACAAATCATAGACGAAAAGAGAAAAATATACTACGTGAACGAAAATTGAAAAAATGGAAAAACTATGCACAAATGCCCAAGCTAGCCCCATACATTTCCACTTCCAGTCACTGACATCGGTATCCCTCGGATGTTTCGAGAACTTCTTACCATGACTGTCCTCACGAGTCACTGGCCCACAGCCGCAACACACCGTAGATATTGTTTTTCTTTGCTGTGCAGCGTGATGGGCGGACGGACGGACGGCAATCGTGGAATGCTCAAAGGGACTAAGAAGAAGAGGAGGTGGAGGAAGAAGTAGTAAATAGTTGATAGTCAGCTCTGTGTATGTCCTGTCCTGTCTGTGTGTAAGTGTTTAGTGTTCAAGCTGTTTCTCACCGACATGTACCAACTAGCTCAACTCAAACCAGTTATTCGAAACCGGAAATCGGAACACACGAGACGTACGCCTGCAGCGAATATCCAGCGCTTCAAATCGACCCATCAACGGAAAAAGCCCCACTCTAAAAAAAGGGAGTCGAAGGGAGTCGAGCCGGTGCTCAACACCCCTCACGAAGGACAGCACCCCTTCCTAGCGAATCTCCTCTCTCACTAGGAGGGAATGAGCTGGGGAAGAGAGGAGAGGGGTGCTAAGCAAGAACCCTGTAGAACTCCCGTCACGCCAACAATGAGGCGAGAGGGACGCCGGCTCCCCATTGGTTGGTTCTTCTCCTCCATTATGTACTTCCCGACAAGCTTCGAATGCCCGTCCACAGGTGGCGTGACCCTTGAACTGTCCCGAAGGATTTCGCGATCTGGCGAAAGATGGCGCTACCATCGTTCCTCCGACTTCCTTTTCATCCTTTCACAGGAAAAGCCTTTTATACAGAGGGGGGGGGTTGGACGCTTGCGTTTATTCTATTTGTGAGTCCTTGAACCTATGCGTTTTAGGCGAGTTGCTGAAGGACAAGCCTAGGAATGTCAAGGTTAGAAATAATAACGTTGTGAATATGTTTAATAGAAGACAAAAAGAGGGTAGATTTTTCGTGCTTGCAACGCTACAATCGTTTATATAAATGTTTGTTGGAACGCGTTTTTTCGATGGTATTGACATATTTAATTCATACATATTAAAGTAACCTGGAACGCCTAAATTGTTCTATTATAATTTTAGATAACTTTTGTTTCGCTGAGGAGAGCTAGCCCAAGCACGCTTTATAACGACCATCTCTCAATGTTGTACAAATGTAATAGACAACGTGAAAAAGTGCACACATTGTTTTATTTACCATCCTAGACAAGCCATCATACATGCTCAGACGCAGATCTTTATACAGAAGAGTGGTCCTAGATTAGGTAACGGATAAATAAAATAAAACTTCGCACCCCGGATGCACAGACATCTCAAGATACATGTCTAGTTGTTGCCATGAGGCTTTCACTCCAAGCTCAGAGAGTTCGAGCAAGTCTGTTTCAGCAACCTTAAACGAATGAGCATGACTACAAAACTCTTGCACCCTCAGCATCTGCAAGACAAGGGTGACTCTTTCAGTTGTTGCATAAATCTGCGCTACCCACGCAAAGATTGGCGGTTCAGCCTTGTGAATTACGAGAATTTCTCCCAATTTGTATGAGCCGAATACTAGCTCATACAAAGTTATTATATTTATCCAGCTAATATTTATTTACATTTATTATTTATCTAGTTATTTATAAGAAATGTTTATGGTCACCAATGAATGTGGCGGCTTGCTCTTGCATTTTTTCGTTCCCATACCGTGGTATTTTATACAATACCTTCTACTTGACAGTTAATAGTTTTCTACTAATATCCAGGATGAGCGGGTGGGTTAATTGATTCAGATAATATAGGAACATGAAGTAAACGGACGGACAAGCACGGTTCCCGGTTAAACTTAAATCTGTCGGATACACACAGATCCCTCGACGTCCCTTGCGACACGGAATGCGTGTATTCCATCCCTATGTCCTGCGGCGCAGGGTATATAGGACAAACAGGGCGCTGCTTTAACGACCATCTCTGAGAACGTGACAATGAGGTAGGGAAAGCTGCAGCCCACGCCGCAGAGCAAAATTACCACCCATTGTCAAGCGCGCCTCGGAATGTGGAACCTGCTCCGACGACTTTCCCTCGACCACCATGATCCGTGGACACAGATCCAGGAAAGGAGGTGAAATTATTGAGGCGTTTGCGATGTACCCCCTCCATCAGTGTATCTTGAAAAGGGATTAACTTTCTTAGCCAGGGACGGAGCTCGTCGCCGCCGTCTCCCGATTCATGACGTCCGTGAACCGGTCAGCCTTGGGGATGCCCCCTCGCACAGGTTTCCCTAACCAACCCGTCCTGACCTGACACTTCCACTCTTTCCCTTCTCTACTGCTCCCCTCCCCTTTTCAACTGCAAATACAGGCGTCGAGATAAATAAATGTTGCCAATAATGGGAGCCGTGTTTGTCCGTCCGTTTATTTCATGTTACAGTATAGACAATTAGGCGAGTTGGTAAGAGTTCATTATGACTTACAGCGACGACATAGGACAAAGACAGACGGTTGTCCTGTGTCTGTCTTTGTCCTAGTCGCGCTGTAAGTCATCATGTTACAGTAATATCTGAATAGTTTCCTACGCGTGTACATATATCTCCCAGGTCCGCGGACCTGGGAGATATATGTACACGCGTAGAAAACTATTCAGATATTACTGTAACATGATGACTTACAGCGCGACTAGGACAAAGACAGACACAGGACAAGCGCTGTCTGTCTTTGTCCTAGTCGCGCTGTAAGTCATAATGAACTCTTACCAACTCGCCCAATTGTCTATACTGTAACATGAAATTAAACGGACGGAAAAACACGGCTCCCATTATTGGCAACATTTATTTTATCTCGACGCCTGTATTTGCAGATGAAAAGGGGAGGGGAGCAGTAGAGAAGGGAAAGAGTGGAAGTGTCAGGTCAGGAAGGGTTGGTTAGGGAAACCTGTGCGAGGGGGGCATCCCCAAGGCTAACCGGTTCACGGACGTCATGGATCCGGAGACGGCGGCGACGAGCTCCGTCCCTGGCTAAGAAAGTTAATCCCTTTTCGAGATACACTGATGGAGGGGTACATCGCAAACGCCTCAATAATTTCACCTCCTCTCCTCGATCTGTGTCCACCGATCATGGGGGTCGAGGGAAAGTCGTCGGAACAGGTTCCACATTCCGAGGCGCGCTTGACAATGTGGTGGTAATTTTGCTCTGCGGCGTGGGCTGCAGCTTTCCCTACCTCATTGTCACGTTCTCAGAGATGGTCGTTAAAGCAGCGCCCCGTTTGTCCTATATACCCTGCGCCGCAAGACATAGAGATGGAATACATGCATTCCTTGTCGCAAGGGACGTCGAGGGATCTGTGTGTATTCCGACAGATTTAAGTTTAACCGGGAACCGTGCTTGTCCGTCCGTTTACTTCATGTTCCTATATTATCTGAATCAATTAACCCACCCGCTCCTCCTGGATATTAGTCGAAAACTATTAACTGTCAAGTAGAAGATATTGTATAAAATACCACGGTATGGGAACGAAAAAATGCAAGAGCAAGCCGCCACATCCATTGGTGACCATAAACATTTCTTATAAATAACTAGATAAATAATAAATGTAAATAAATATTAGCTGGATAAATATAATAACTTTGTATGAGCTAGTATTCGGCTCGTACAAATTGGGAGACATTCTCGTAATTCACAAGGCTGAACCGCCAATATTTGCGTGGGTAGCGCAGATTTATGCAACAACTGAAAGAGTCGCTCTTGTCTTGGAGATGCTGAGGGTGCAAGAGTTTTGTAGTCATGCTCATTCGTTTAAGGTTGCTGACACAGACTTGCTCGAACTCTCTGAGCTTGGAGTGGAAGCCTCATGGCAACAACTAGACATGTATCTTGGGAGGTCTGTGCATCCGGGGTGCGAAGTTTTATTTTATTTATCCGCTACCTAATCTAGGACCACTCTTCTGTATAAAGATCTGCGTGTGAGCATGTATGAATGGCTTGTCTAGGAAGGTAAATAAAACAATGTGTGCACTTTTTCACAATGTCTATTACATTTGTACAACATTGAGAGATGGTCGTTATAAAGCGTGCTTGGGCTAGCTCTCCTCAGCGAAACAAAAGTTATCTAAAATTATAATAGAACAATTTAGGCGTTCCAGGTTACTTTAATATGTATGAATTAAATATGTCAATACCATCGAAAAAACGCGTTCCAACAAACATTTATATAAACGATTGTAGCGTTGCAAGCACGAAAAATCTACTCTCTTTTTATCTTGTATTAAAACATATTCACAACGTTATTATTTCTAACCTTGACATTCCTAGGCTGTCTGTCCTTCAGCAACTCGCCTAAAACGTATAGGTTCAAGGACTCACAAATACAATAAACGCAAGCGTCGTCCCAACCCCCTCTGTATAAAAAGGCTTTTCCTGTGAAAGGATAGAAAGGAAGTCGGAGGAACGATGGCAGCGCCATCTTTCGCCAGATCGCGAAATCCTTCGGGACAGTTCAAGGGTCACGCCACCTGTGGACGGGCATTCGAAGCTTGTCGGGAAGTACAGAATGGAGGAGAAGAACCAACCAATGGGGAGCTCGGCGTCCCTCTCGCCTCATTGTTGGCGTGACGGGAGTTCTACAGGGTTCTTGCTTAGCACCCCTCTCCTCTCTTCCCCAG
>JAZHYW010000966.1:0-187390 GCA_037355805.1 Ixodes ricinus
CCAGCCGAATTGAGGCAATAGCCGCATGGGCATACCCAACTTTGACTGCACGTGCAATGCCTCCGTGGGTCCCACCACTGCTATACGGCGGAAAGTTTAGCATAGATGTGGACTCCAAGGGGCAAAGCGCGGCCCAACTTCAACTACTTGTGCAACTCCAAAAATGGCACTTTCCGCTGATATAGAGAATATTTACTGCACGTTCTGGACATTCAACGCAAGAGATCGGCTTAACTTAATATCAAATCACCGAGAATTGCAACGTTAAGCGTGAAAGATAAATTTTAGCTAACTTAGTACTCAGCGTGTATGTTGACAAAACCATTTTACGAGGGACGGATTTTCTTTCTTTTTTTTATACGCAGAGTATTTAATTCCAGGTTGAATTCCAAACACTCTTTTCGGAAGGTCGTATATGTTCTAACACTAGGTGTCAGTAGCGGCTCGAGCTGACTATGTATCCCGATTAGTCCAACAAGATTTTATATGGAAATATGCACGGACATTTCTTCCATTTCGTGCACATGAAATGCCCAATCTTCCATGGTCTTACCTAAGACGTTTTATTTCTCTATCAAAATGTATCAAAATGGTAATATCTTTTTTTACCTGTCCGTTGTCCGTCCCGTTTTATTTTATTATTATTTTTTGGGCTGTTGGGTTACGATGTCGGTATTGAACCAGCTCGCTCGCACTCTTGTTTTAGTTTCAATGATCTTTCCAGTAAACATACGGGAAAATTGAGGCACGCTCAATTTGGGACGCAAGCAATATCTCACAAAGTAGGGAAATGATGAAATGACCCCGAACGAGATGAGGGTCCCAGGGAGACCACATGTGGGCTGCACGACAGCCCACCGTGCGCCCCGCGAGCGCGGCCCATGGGGTCTGCCTATCCTAGGCCTCCTGTGGGCCCCACGACGAGGGCCCTTATTGGCTGCCCAAGTAGACGCACTGTGGGTCCCACCAGGGAAGCGCATGTGCGCTCTCCAAGTAGTCATCCTGTAGATGCCCTGAGGCAGCCAAGGTGGCTTTCCCACGTGGGCCCCAACTTGGGTCGGACTTGCAAAACCGGCCCAAGTTGATGTTGGAGTGGGACACTTGTCGTAATAATTTAATTTTAGTAAGTCAAAAACCAATGGCATGTTGTGAAGCTCTTTAAAAAAAAATTATGACAAAATTTCCTGCAACGTGCCCACAAAGGCTTACGATGTGGCAAGTTTTAAGTACCTTAATTTAAGCTAATGTAACTAAAAACAAAAAGTCCCATGTTCACAAAAATATTAGGGCGGGCGCCACGGGTTCTCCGTCTTAATCGTTCCATCGAGCAATTTCCCTCCTAATTAGGTCTCTTTTATGATGACATTATGTCACGTCTTTTATTCTTTCTTTTTTTTTTGCGATTTGTCGTTTTCGCAGGAAAAGACCTGCTTCCTCTAAGCAAGACTTTATATAAGTGCAAAACTCTGCAAAACGCATCGCAGTAAAAATTAGAAAGATTTAAATTACTAAAAAAATAAAAAATATGCAGAAAAACTGGTGGATATCTAACACACTGAAGCCAAAAAGACGACAAGAAGGTGGCAAGCAAAATATGCTCAGGTTGTCTTTTCAGTATGACTCCCTGTAACACACAAAAAAAATGCTAAAAGCTGATATAGAGGTATTTTTATTATATATTTATTAATACTGCCAACCCAAATTCAGGTTGTCACGGGAGTGATAGTTAATCAAAAGGGTAGAAAGCATAACAAACGACAAAATATACCGTTCTCAGAAATCCCGTCCAAAACGACAAATACGAAAAAGCAACCCCGTAGTGCTGCGTAACAACAAACGCATGTTTAGATTCCCGCTTTTTACCGTCCACAACATAGTTCAATGTATCTGCACCACGACAAAAAAAAATATTCAATTTACCTGTATAAAGAAAAGTTTGCACCCTCGTGATATACAGTGGAGATGAGCGCAAAGACAGACCAGAAAGGCTCTAAGAAGTGGCGGCGTTATGACGCCATCAGAAGGGTATTTTCGCAGTGCATGCTCAGGGCACACCGCTTTACTTTGATGCGACATGAATCGTGTTCCGAGGAGAAAACAGTTATCACAAATAAATGCAATCCGACCAAAGGGACAAGACATGGGTTGGCCCGGGAATATCTCTATTGTGTCGGATCTGGGGTCGGTGGGCCTATTTGCGACCTTGTTAGGCAAACAGGTTTCACTCAGCTCTTTATGCAGTCCCTCTCTAACGGTAGACCGAATAACCTATATTTTCGCTTGGGAAGGAAAGTGCGAGCAGCGACAGTGTGCCCGTCGATAGCTCAGTTGGTAGAGCGGTGGACTGTAGAGGCTTTCCCGTGCGGACATCCATAGGTCGCTGGTTCAAATCCGGCTCGACGGACGGTATTTTTTTATTCGTTTTTGGTTAAAGAAGCGGAAGTCCACGAGAGGCAGATATGACTCGTTCTAAAACTGTGCTTACTGGAGATATGACTGACAGGGTGGATGTCGAGTGGTGTTGTAAGATGAATGCTGTTACTGGTGACGCAAAAAATATTTGGTCAACGCATTGGTTATAATTTTATTAAAAGGCTAACGATTAGCGCATGTCCCTTGCTCTATTACCGTTTCGTGATTCCAATTACTTGCACTTATTACCCGTCCTCGCTCTGAGTAAATTAGTCAAAAAAATTTCCTTTAGACTAATAAAAGTTGCTATCTGTCAACTAAATAAAAAATATAAAAATGTGTGAAACTAAAGTTTTTCCCATCAAGCATTTTAAAATAAATATTTTATATTTAATAAGACAACCCGAAGAATGAGATTACGATTGTAAAATTATCTTTACCTTCCTCATAAAAAAAAAATAATCTATGGCGAGATTTGGAAAAGGTAACGAACGCAATAACAAAATGTGGAAGTGAAAAATTATAATTTAAAACCTTCATTTTATCTGGAATATATAAAAACAGAAAGTCGCATGCTGAGACGAATCCAAGACGACCCCCATGTAAACTAAGCGACACTGTTAGCGTGAACAATGATCACCTATTTCGTTTTTCCTCCCTAAAATCTAATGGCTGTCATCAAAACAACTATGGTGGTGGTAAGCGCTCACTTTGTGCACTAACACAAGGATCGAAATTTCGTGTCCGATAATACCCTCATGTAATAAAATTTGAAAAAATCGTCGATGTCTTGTTTGCATTAACGGTGCCACGTAGTCTACCGCCCGAATCAAGGCTCTTGATTTAAAATGATATGGCGTCATTTCTATTCTTGTGCAATGTGTAGCTTTTGCAGAAAACAGACTGCATCTCGTGAAAAAAAAAGCCATTAAATATCGCTACGGTACTTAGCAAGACGCTTCGCAGTTAAAACTACCTTGGTGCAGAAGACTAAAAATAATCATTATACAGGCAAAACAGGTGGATGTACAGAATCTTGAGCCTGAAAGTGCAGCAGAAACGTTCCAAGCAAAATGAACGCCGTCTTTGATGCGTGGCTTCCCGTGCCACAAACAAATGCTAAAAGGTGCTATAAATATATACTCAATTATTTATTTTTTGATGATGCTACTCCGAATTCCTGTTGTTATATGAGTGATGGTAATTCAAAATCATACAAAACCTTGACATATGACAACACAAATACGATTCTCGAAAATCACAAACAAAACGACGAATACTAGTATAAAGTAGCACCGTTGAGCTGCGTAACAACAAACGTATGTTTAAAATCTCGTTAGTTCCCGTCCACCGCGGGTTTAATATATGCGCTCCTCGATGTAAAAATAGTATTGTAACTTTTATGAAGAGAAATTTTCACTCTCATCATTTACAGTAAGATTGTGCTCAAGCACACCACAGGAAGGCTCCACGAAGTGGTTGCATAACGACGCCTTCGGAATAGTTTTCGAGCACCGCGCGCTCATGTTACTGCCTTATTTTTATTCAATTTGACGCATGTTCTCGGAGAGAACAGTCAATACATGCGTGGCGGCCTGGGAATTCTTTTGTTGCGTAAGGTTTGGGGTCGTTGCGCCTACCTGGGATGTTCTTAGACAAACAGGTTTCGCATAGCTCCTTCTGCAGGCCTTATCCTAACGACAGACCAAAGAGCCTATATCTCCGCTTGCTTACGAAAGCGCCACCGGCAGCAGTGTGCCCGTCGATAGCTCAGTTGGTAGAGCGGTGGACTGTAGAGGCTTTCCCGTGCGGACATCCATAGGTCGCTGGTTCAAATCCGGCTCGACGGAGGGTATCTTTTTTTCTTTTTTTTTTCTGTTTTTAACAAATGGTTGAATTAGCGAAAGCCCCACGCACAGTTCGAGGAAAGCGAGGTGTATTTACTAGGCCAGTGGTTCTCAAATGGGGGTCTCGCGGACCCTTTGAGTCCGCGGACCCCTTGGGGTCCGCGATGGCATCCTAGGGGTCCCCGAAGCCCTGTCTCATTTGTCAAGCCTGGCAATTTAAGTTGCCCTTTTTTCCATTGAGAAGAAGCGTTCCAATTTTCAGGTGAGTTCTCTCGTGTGTACGTCAATGAGATACGTCTACTTGACAGTAGCGATTAGTTATATTCATTTAATAAATCATTAGCATGATTACCATATACCTTTCTATTCCCCACACCCCGAACGGGCTCCTCCAGCGTCTCGGCCTATCTACAAGGGGTCCGCGAAACATCAATGGTTGAGAACCACTGCACTAGGCGATGCGGAAGCATAACTAAAAGGAGGGTGGTTCTCTAGCGCTCCAGCAGTCTTGAAAATAGAGCCGTACTGTTGTCGGATTCGTTTTACAGCTGACACGCCGGTTAGAACCTCCGACGTGTAACTAATTTTCGTTGTTATTATACCGTTCTTTTTTTAATCGAATTACGTTACTCGCTATTTGTTACACTTCAATTATGATTATAACCGGCATTTTGTCTGAAATAAAAAAAAATGGTAGCAACCTTTATCTCTAAAGTCCTATAATGCATTGAATGCGGTATTTAAGTTGCGATAGCTTAAAGTTGTTTAGAAGACATCAAACCGTCGTTTCAGCAAATCAAGAATAGCCTTTATTGTTATAAATTCCCCGCTACTCTGGGCAGAGAAACTGGGTGCATTCGTCACGTGACGTTAGTTTCCCCGCTAATCTTAGCGGGGAAGCTAAATTGCTTCATGTCACATGACGTCTATTTCTTTGCTAGATTATGTGGAGACACTTTATTGATCTGTCCTTCCTCGTTTCCGTACAGATGCACGTGTCACGTGTCGTGAGGTCACGTGACGTTAATTTCCCTGCTGAACTTAGCGGGGAAACTGAAGGTATTTAGGTCACGTAACATCGATTTCCCGCCAAATTTACTGGAGAATCTGAATTGTTCAAAAGGTAACGTGGCATCATGTCCCGTGACGTCAATTTTCCCACTGAATCTAGCGAGGAATATAAATTGGTGTATAGGTCACGTTACATCAAATTCCCGCTAAATCTAGCGGGAAAAGTGGAGTTGGTGTGCGGGTCACGTCAGGCCATGTTACGTGACGTCAATTTTCCCGTTATATTTAGCGGGGAAACTAAATTGGTGTATAGGCCGCGTGACACCGATTTCCTCTCCAACTTTAGCGGAGTAATTTGATTGGCGTATGGCTCACGTGACGTCAAGTCACCTTACATCAAAACTCAGTTTTCCCGCTAGAGTTAGCAGGAAATACACGGACGGATGGACGGATGGACGACATTTTGACATTGGAGTCGTTAAAAGGCATTTCATGCATTAAAAATCGCTTTCTTTCATCTGCGCACAGAGGAAAAATGAGCAGTCCTGTGTTAACCCGCAGTATAGTCACAGCGAGAGCTGCGACTCGCCACGGCGATGTTGTTAGGCATCGGCGTTGTGTTCACGCACCGTGGGGTTCGTGAGTGAACCAAGGCGCTCAGAAACAAAATGCACATCCGACCATTGACCCCGGAAGTGATGACGTCACAATAGGGCGACGTGCTCCAAGAACCGTTGCTAGGGTCGTTGCTATGGGCAAATGCATGGGGACACGACGCGCGGTTAGAAGTTGTCTGATAAAAAAAGTGAATCATTCTTTGTAAGCATTGTTTCTTCTTAATTTCGAATCATGAAGATTTTCTTCTATCCTCCCAGTGCCATATACCGATCATAAAAGCTCGTAATACTAATAATGTTTTACAACCTGTTTTGCCTTGCTGGAAGGCGACACCAAGGTTTTGCCGGTACAGTGGTCCTTTCGGATAGAGCTCCTGATTGCGTCGAATTAAATTGCGTGGCAAGTTGCCACCAAGTTGCGACGAAACCTCTATTCTCGGGGTCATCCTTCTGTGGGATTTCGGAAGCGAAGAGTGTCCGTACACAGCTTTGATCGACGCTCCAGGTGCGCGAGCGCGAGAACACCCGCCCGTAGACTTTCGCAGTATTTGAGAAGGAAAACACTGTGAAGCCAAGTATCGTAATGATGATGATTTACGACCACGTGAAGTGTATCAACCCAAGTGCATGACAGCACGCGTTTTAAGAAGTTACGACGGCACAAAAGTTGCTTCAGTGCACATCTGCGCGACCAAATGCCAACTCCTGTAGCAAATATAAACTTATCTAATGTTTTTACCCAGTTCTTTCACCATTCGGGCTCTTGCTAAAAACAAAAGAATCTGCACAATTTCTCTTTTTTTGTGTGTGCTGCGCTCACGCAGATTTAAAAAATCTCCTATTCCGGGCCTGCAAACGAAATTTGGGGTATGGAACCGATAATGTTAGAGTCAATGTAATTGTTCCTTCATTACAATGTACGTCAACCAAAAAATGAAAAAGAGAGCCTGGCGCTGCTTTGATATCATGCACCAAACAGATGCTTCTCTCGGCGTATTCTTGGTCCCCATAATCGTGATGACATTCGTCAGCCCGTATCGCCCGTAATACAAATGGTTGTTATAAACCTGACGACGTTTCTCGTCGACTCTGCCATGTTCCTAGAAAATACACGATCAAAATCGTATCATTGTGAAAATGATTCAAGCTATTAGACACATACATATATAATACATTCATAAGTTTATTGCATAATGAACGTCTACATGAATTATCCAGGCCCACAAAAGCGCGTGTGTGCTTGTGAGTGGGACACTGTTCCAATGGATAGGATGTTGTCACTGTTACACAAAACAAAACGACCTACCAAAAACTTTCGGCCTAATAAAAACAAAACAAAAACGTTATGTTAGATGCTACAAATCCCAACAAATTACAAACTCTGCAAATTTAGAACTTTGAAATCACAAAATGCAAACACACAAAACGACGCACCAACCTAAAGAGAAAAACAAAAAAAAAAAACACTTGAGGTTGCAAATTTGGATAAGCAGCGAAGTTATTGCGCCGCTCTCTCAGCTCTCTTTTAACGATCCTAAGTAACTGCAAATCCAAAAGTCTATCTGGCAACATGTTGTAATAATGTGGAACATAAATAAGCCGTAGCCTTTTACCCTAGTTTGTGAAAACCCTTGGCAGAACGAAACGTTATCTTTTCCTCGAGATCCTTTGCTTTTTTAATGGCTGCTTAAAAGTGTGTTTGTAGTAATTGTGTACTAATACGGTATAGAGATACAAGTTGTCAACTGGCGAATTGCGAATTGTAGGCGATTCGCTATTCGCGAAATTCGCGAATTGTAGTGCGATTCGCGAAATTCGCGAAAATTAGGTTCTTGCGAAAATTTAGTCGTTTACGGTAGTTGTTTACTTTAATTACGTTTTCCGAGTAACTTCTACCCAAATTCCAAATTACTTTCGAATTTTCGTGGTTGTTTTGCCTATCAACCAATATTCCTGAACAAAAAGAGAGATACGATGTTGGTAGATCAACTGATATTTGCAAAGAGGGAGAAGCATGTGGCGTAAGAAGGGTTGGGGGGGGGAGAGAAAGTGGTTTGGAGAGTCCGAAACCCCCAAAAGTTTTACGAGCCCCCCACTGCAACAACACTGCTACGAGGGGCGGGGAGCGAGCAGACATGACGCAAGAGAGGCCGAGTAACTGTGGGATTAGCGCCGAACACTGGCGTTTGTTTGTGTTTCGAAGCTCAAGGTGACTTGACCCATTTGAAGAAAGGGCTGGTCCCCGCTTTTCCTTAAAGGGACCAAGAAATGATTCTGAAATCGAATTTCATCCACCGGACGTCGTAAAAGGTGTGAAAAGAAACACAAAAACACAAAAATAGGGAGCAAAAAAAATTCTTTGCTATAGGACTTTTAAAAGAAAACTGGACTCTTTTGCGCCTTCTTTCCTTCGAAAGCCTCTGCCTTTTCACTGCTATGCATCCGCGGAACTGCAGCACGTCAGCCGAATGCACGTCGCCTATTGGGTAAGCGCCTACCTCACCAGCACCGCGATCATAAACAATAAATAGCCGGCAAATGTTTCCTAAAAGTTTTGTTAAATAATATTCAGATCCACATTTTGTAGCATAATTAGAGATGTGTGGCGAAAATTGCCAAATTCGATAATGCTGAGAGCCAAGCGCCATCTATCGTGTGGTAGACGAAGCTGAGAGCCAGCTCCGGAGCTGTCCTTTCTACGATCAAATCAGCATGGCCGACAGCGTCGCTTGGTCACTGTGGTCACGAACGACGACCAACGAACGTTTATTTTTTTACGTGTTCTTCTCGCGCGTCCCGACTTCAAGCAGCAAGAAAAAAGTACTTGAAACAGACCACGACGAACAAGAACGCTGGATCCACAAACACCCGAGAGAAGCTGCAACGCGTCTACGAATCCACCGAACTCGGCAGATAGGCCTAGCAGCCGGTTGGCGTGCTGAATGGAATATGCCCGCGCGACCCTTGTGGACCCTTCCCGTATTATAGTTTGATCGCTGACCTCAATTTTAGGTTAACAGGTGAGGTCAATCTCTTCCCCTTGTCATCTCCTTGTTTTCCGAGGCAGTGTTGACGAACACTGTCGTCTCGTCGATTCTATCTATACTTGTTTTGTGTGATATAGAGCTCGAATAAACGCCGTATGGATTACCTTTGTAACACGGTATGTACACTTTGTTATTAGTATGCCATTTTTATTCTGACACGACTGCACGTCACTGTCGAGCTATAAAAGTTCGTGGGAGCTACGTGCAATGCCGGGCCAACCTTTCTTTGCCGAGTGCCACGTCAGTATCGAGTTGCAATCATAAAGATCGGTCCCGAAGCGCTCACCAACAGCGCGAATACAGCACTTCCATCAAACGCGCGCGTCCGCTCCGAGTGTGAACAGGTATATACGTGGCTCTTGCTGACACTGTCGTAGCTCAAACGTATCTTTTTTAACGTCGGCTCGCTCCTGCATCTCCGAGGCCGCGAAAAACGCCGCGGCGATTTGTTTCCATCTACGTCGCTTTGCAAACGACTGACACGGGCCGCCATTTTACCAACAATGACAGTTGGGTTGACTTCTGGAGTCTTCACCGGAAGACTCACCGCACTTCCCAACAGGCATACCGGTGTATGAGACTAGTCCCATGCTGTCGCTGTAGCGTAACATATCCCATTGAATTTCGCTCAGCTGCGATGTGTCCATGGCTATCGCGGCGATGAGAGGCACCGATTCAGAAATTATGTCGGTGACATCAGCGCGTTAAAACCTACCGGCGCACCCCCGACTTGCCTCCGCTAACGCTTCCATTCTCCTACTGCCGAGAGAACTTCCGGTTCCTGTCCCAGCGTACGTCACGACCGTCAAAATTACGCCGCAACTTGTTTTGCGGTCAGTTGGAGAGAAAGAAAAAGTCGATATTTCATTATTGTTTTGTGTAGAAGTTAATGAACCGAGACGAAAACGGATGCCTGTTCGGCATTCAGTGAACGTTGAAGGTTTAATGTAAAAGTTATCTGGCAAAAGTAAAAAGGTCATTTCATGGTCCTTTTAACGCAGGAACCCTTGCCCACTACAGTAGTTGTACACACTACATTCTCACTCAAAGGAGGCAACAAAATGCAGCACTCGCTCTTTACGCTCGATCATCTGGTACTCCCGTAGTTCGTGTTGTACTCGAAGAGTCGCGTGCTAAAGGGCGACGCAAAGAGTGACCCTTTTCCGTTGTCTTTCCTTCCAAAACTCAGAATATGAAGATCTTCAAAGATTCGAAGATCGTTCGAGAAAACTTTGTAATTCCCCTAATGTTTTTATATAAAAAGATAATAAATAGGCAGTGTTGGGAAGTAATCTAAGTACATGGTACTTAAAGTACTACTGTTTAGAAAACTTATACTTCAAGTACATTCTCTGAGCATGTATTTGAACTTTACTAAAGTAGTTTTTCTGCTACTTTTGCGAGGAAAGTAAAACTCCCGACTTCAATGTACATTTCCCGAATTCGAAAAAAATATGGCTTATCGTCGTGTGAAAACGCGCTCTTTCGAGACGTCATATGGTCATTTCTCTGAGTGAAGTAATGGCGGCTATAAGACCGTCACAAATAAGTGCCTTATAAGTTGATTGTGTCAAATAACTCGTCAGCGAGAGTAACACAACTACTCTGTGGCGACTTGACTCTATACAATATTTGCTGCCATTTCCGCAAAAAAACTGATGCGTCTCCGATAACGCCTGGAGCCAAGCGTACCAGGTAAAAAAAAAACACTGTATAGGGAATGAAAGGGCATCATGAAAGATTGTGTTAAAATTACTTGTCCTTTACCATGAAATATATTGTATTTATAGTACGTTACTTCAAGTACATCGCACCCGGTGTACTTACTACTTTACTTGAAGTACATAGCCTCTCATTTACTTTGTACTTTACTTCAAGTGTTTTTAGATGTACTTTACGCAACACTATAATCAAGCAAACACTGTCTAAAACATCAAGCTCAGGCAGTGCCAAACCTCAAAGTAGAAATGATACATTCGCAGTGCATCATTGACCAAAAAAAAAAGTACAAAATAATTAGGCACGCAGAAGGAAAACCAGCTATTGAAGCATTTCTGTGAAAAAACAAGCGGATTCATATTTGGCTAGCACAACTTCGCTAACAGATCGAAACCTATGTACTTTCTTGTTACCATAAAAAAACATATACAAGTAACTTCAAGCAATTCGCTACTTTCTACGGTAATTGGTAACTTTCTCAATTACTTTCCATTTGAGTAATTCCTACTCAGCTCATATTACTTTTGAGGCCAATACTCAGTAACTTAACTTAATTACTTTTTTGAGTAACTTGTACAACTCTGGTTTCATGGGCATATTAGGTATTGCCTGCACACGTTTCCAGCACTCATCAGGCGGCCAAAATCTTCAGAGCCACCAGACGCAAGCGCATCACGCGATATTTCGAAGGGGAGCTACCGCGCATGCCCCGAACGCATCCCACGCCCCAGTAAACAAAAAATGACAGCAGGCAGAAGGCGACTATTGGAATGGTCTGAAGACGATAGCACCTTTCAGTTTTGCACCCGAGATGCTGCACCGGACAAACGCACAAATATTGTCACAAATGAAGAGGTTATAGAACAAAGAATAACTGGGTAAACTGAAACGTATAATGGAGCAAACTTGTGCCCAAAAATAAAAAGGAAAAACGATAAAAACGATAAGAGCGTCGCGGGCGTCGAAGGCGGCGAAGCAGCAGGATTGAACGCTGAGGCGAAACTGACTTCGGATCGCCACGCGGAGCCCTTATGTACACGCGTTGGCTTCTGGAATAATCGACCTAGAAAGTTCGGCGACTACAACATTCGTACCTCGAACAAGCAACAGAGTTCTCGAATGTACCAGAACATTAAATTGCAAGAATAAATAAAAGACGCGTCAACCTTTCCTGGTAACGTGGTATTATTTTAAAGAACAAAATTTCAAAAGAAATTGCTTCGTTTTGTCTTTGAAACGTATTCACCTTGTTCACCGGGTGAAGGAGCAACAAATCAACCAATCACGACAGCGCCTATGTCCTAAACTTCGTTTCAGCCTCCGTCCGAGCGCAGGCAAAGCTACGTGTGGCCGGAGCCATATCACACGCCGGCAATAGGTCACGTGATCTCGCCTGCACTTTTGTATCCCTCCGCTGCGCCGCTGGTCGTCCGCGCCGCCCACGCTCGCCGAGTATTTCGTCTGCTACGGGTGTATCAACGGTATTCTCTGCTACAGGTTTAAAAGTGCCCTTTCACGTTCTGAAATTTAGTCACAGGAGATGTCAGTATGTAGGCTGACCACTGTCGTCTGTGTCCGAACTTTCCACCTGTTCGGCATTTCGGCATAGTTTAGAAATGTAAGTACACATTGCAAGGTGCCCGATGACCCGGCCGTTGATGTTTCCTTGTGTTGTCTGGATATACCAGGGCTCGAGGGGCAGTCCTTTCCCCCAGTTTCTCGACGTTCAATGTGATCGGCAGGTAAAAGGGTGCCCTGATTTCGCCGCGTATCAGTCAATTGTATAGTGGCCCGGACGCTTTTCTTGTTTACAAGGCATTCGCGGTACGACGCGGCCGGAGTCTCCTGTCCAATTTGAAAGTAGACATTCATCACAACCTCTCGCGCCTGACGCCCAAACGTACCTTTGCGAAATGACGTTTTGAAGCAACTCGGTGAGGAAAGCAGCGAAGCACATTATTTGACCATTACGTGAACGCATTAACCGAATGAACACAGAAAAACCGAGCGCTGCAGCCGTGTTGCCAGCGGATGTACGTGTTTTCACCAAACCACATGCATTTACATATATTAATTAAACATAAACTTTAGATATTTAATTCCTTTAGTTGCAAATCATTCTCAGCAGTACACGTCTGGAATAGTGTGCAATGTTGACGCACAAAACAGTTATCAAAACAAAATTACTTTTGCGGACAACTTTGTGGCGCGTAGGAATGCTCTTCTCGAAGTTGCGAACCGTCCCTCAGCCTTTGGCTGCGCTCGGACGGAAGCTGAAACGAAGTATAAAACGCCTACGCAGTGTACCTTTTTTCTTTTTTTCTTTTGATGTACGAGAGATATGACCAGTCATCCCCTCAAGTCGTGCTAACGTCGCTAAATCCGATCAACCGAATCACCGGATGAGTACACGGAAATGAATCAGACGATCGGTCCCCACCAATATTATCCACCGGAGATGAGCGCTTCCACGAAGCCGGATATGCTTAGCGCGCGCAAACTAATCGCCTACGTTGACAGCGGCCGCAGACGCTTCCGTGCTACCGAAGTTAATCGAGGCCGCTGCTAAAGATCACCTAGTTAATGTAAAGCCGATTAGCCGTGTCTGGTTCCTGGTGTCGCCTACTGCTCACTTTTCTGTCACTGAAAGCGGAGGCCGTTCCATAGAAACGCATTCTTATATGCACTCTTGTAAGCTATGCGGAGCTAAGTCAAGTTCGTCTGCTTCTTCTGCAGGGGTTGTGGTGACGTCAGAACGACGCCGAGCTCTGATTGGCTCGAGTGGAAAGATCGGGGGGCGCCGAGACCCACTATCTGTGCGTCGTCTGCTCCTTTGCAACGTCGTCTGCTATTCAACAGCTGTCTCACCTTTACGAGCGAGCTCGACTTCTTCGCCTTTCAGAGAGGACAGACGAAATAACTCGAGCGGTACGATGTGTTTTTGTCTCACAACTAGCAGACACGTATCAAGGAGCAAACCCAAAGGACCCACGGGCGAGGTGGCCGACGCGCGGAGGTTTGTTTGCTAACAACCGAGAACGAGGGTGGTTAGCGTCCGTAAGTTCCCTCCTTTCGTGTGTGGCGTCGAGCGTATCGCGGAAGTTATGTCGTGGACTCGCTGACACCAAGAAGTAATTAGTGTTTTTATTTTTGGCCAAATTTTATGGAAACTTATTTTTCTGTGCCTTGTTATTTAAACAGACGAACACTTGCTCGGGGGTAATCCGATGGACTTCAATTAAGGCCCGTTCACACTCTTGCGACCTCTTGAACCCGGGTTCCTTAAAACTTCTTAAACCAGAGGACACACTGACGCCATCTATTGGGTAGCAGTATAAACTCGGCGGTCCGGCATATTTTTTATTTCTCTCGCGCATTATACTTTCTTTCTTGGCTCGAAAAACTTTTGTCAATGTTATAAACGAGCCTTTCTATGAGTATTACGCACATTTGACCTCGAAAATCCCGCAAAACCTTCGCTCTTGTGAAATGCAGTTCCAGGGTCACCGCATAGATGGCGCCACAATGCCAGTGTCTTCCCTCGTCCTCTCTCTCGGTCGTACTCGGTCGCAAGAGTGTGGACGGGCCTTTAGACCTCTGTATTTGCTCAAGCCACTTTTTTCTAACCTTACTGTCTTAACAGACGGGGTAGAAACACGCTGCTTCCTTCAGTGTAGCGCGCGTGCGGCCCTGGACATCTAAGGGCATCACAGACCTGTTATTGCTCTGTTTCGTACGGCTAGGAACCGCTTGTCCCTCTAAGAAGGGTGCTAGGTGCAGAGAACCACGCACCTATTTAATAGGCTAGAGTCTCGTTCGTTATCGGAATTGACCAGACAAATCGCTCCAACAACTAAGCACGGACATGCACTACCGTCCACAGAACCAAGAAAGAGCTCTCAACTTGCCAATGCTCCCAGAAATTTAAAATGCGACACACCGTCGTGAATGCGCCCACCACATCCGAAGACGCAGCACGTTTTCATTTCCTCTGGTAACACTACCCCTTGGACAGCGTCTGATCGGAGCCAACCTCTAAATCACACAGGACAAAAGCGAAACGTTCTTTTCTTTTTTCTTTTTTTTTTAACCAGCAATTACGCGAAGGATTTACGGCTACAGCCACAGCTGCTACAGCAAGTCCGCCATTGCCGACGCCAAGATGTTTACATCCGCGACCCCCCCCCCCCCCTGAGGAGGCGGAGCTTAGTATAACCTCCTCTCCCACCTTCACACCTGCTTTCCCAGGTGCAGAAGACCAAAATGCGCCCACTTGCAAGGCGCATACGGCGTGCAAGTTTGTCCACTCCTTGCTCAGCTCACGCATTTGTTTACCCCCAATCGCGCCCAAGTGCTTCTGTTGCACCCCGACCTCAAACAATGACGGCGCGCACTTAGCTGCCTCGTCATCGCGCGTTCCCTGCGCAGTTCTTTATGTTGCCCTCTTGATTGGCGCGCTTGTCCTTGCATTACGATGCGCCAAAGACGTATTTTGGAACACCTGCTCGCCGTTTACACTCGTAAAGCCGGGGTCACACTGCTTGGCCACCCCCGTAAAGCCGGGGGTGGCCAAACTGAGGCTCGCGAGCTGCATGCGACTCTTCGCGGGTTCAAGTGCTCGCGGCTCCCTTGTAAGCGTGCCCCCTTCCCTCCTAAACGTGCCCCCTTCCCCTCCTGTGTCCCCAAGACGTTAATAGTTATAAAATATTTTTTTTAACTCAGTCTTGGCAGTTTTGTATTACACTACAGACATGCAGCTAAACTGCTTTTTGACACATAAATGTGTCAAGTGACCCTGTTTTTTTTATTATTTTAGAAAGAACTTCGAACCGTATAGACCCTTTTCACGAGAGCGCCGCCATCTTGAATTGTCGCCACTTCCAATATGGGCGAAAACACTGTTTTGCCGTCGCCACGCCAATAGAAGACATTTGGGATATAAGCGTAACCGTCACACGTTCTCGTTTTGCCTCCTTTCTATTTGTTTACTATTTACAAGCTGAAATGTTTTATTATTTTTTTGTCGCCCATACCGGATACGCCTATTAGGTGGCTGAGGACGAGGGTATGCGAAAAGGTCTATACGTATAACGCGCGTCAGAAGCAGTGGCTGGCTAACGAACCGTGCATTCATTTTTGCTTAGCGGTTGAAGAAACGTTCTGCTGCCTGGTGTGATTTGTTGTAGTCAACAATTGTACTTGTCTCCTTTGGAAAGGACTGTTCACTCGATGTCATTTCTTAGTAAAAGTATAGCCCCTCGCCCCTACCGTCCCCCTCCCCTAACCCCCTTTTGTTTTTGTCTGCGGCTCTAACCCCGTGTCACTCTGGCCATCCCTGTTATAGCCCCTTTTCTTTGCATACGCCACCAGGCGGTGCTCCAGTCTTTGACGTCCCAGCGAACTTTCGGTTCGTAAAACGAATGAACAAAGGCCACCTTAACACCGCTGCTTTAAACGTCGATAAAGAATTAAACCACCTATTTTCCAGACGAACTCCAAAAGAACTAAGAAGCGCGAGATTTGTTAAATTTTTTGTCTTCAGTACAAGATACCTCGCCGAGAGACGCTGTGAAATGCCGGCCGATATTTGAACAAGCCTCCCTCGCTAAATCTCCAACTTTGTTTTCCAAGTAGTATTTATGCTTTCTGGCACTGGAGGCATAATCAAGCTCGAACAGGCTTGCAAAGACGAGGCGACCGGAAGTCGCTTGGGACGCAAGCAGCGGTTCATGTTTGTGAACAGTAAAAGGGTCTTATACATCACACAAAAGATCGTCTGCATACCGATTCGACCGCGAGTCACCGCGAGATCCTTGCTTCGAATGCCGCATGGCAATCATTTCAAGGAAGAAACTTGGCACGCGGCATTCGAGCCGCGAATACTACGGGGACTCGGGTCTGGAGAGACAGCCTCCTGTTTGATGTATGAACAGCGTGACCCCGGCTAAAGAAAACTTCTGCTTCTACTTTCCCGCAAAAGCGTTTGGAACTAGAGTGCCTTCATACACATGCGCGCTTTTGCTTGAGTGGTGACATCTCAGCCATTTTTCCGCCCATTCGTTTTTTTATGCCTTTTGAAGTGCGCGCAATCCGGTGTCACTCAGCTCGAGCGCGTAGCTTTGGCTAATGCATAGACGCCATTTTACCGCCCAAGTCACGCACGGAGTGCGCGAGAGCGTCACGCGCTGGCACATTCAGGGCAACAAGGGATGTCTTCACCCTGAGAAAGACAGACATGTAGGCACCCTATTTGGAACAGCCAATCGCTGCCATCTACCGAGAGAGCGCTCAGAAAATGACGAAGAGGCTCCATTATGCTCAGCGCCACAACTTAAACAGTTTGTTTTAGGCCTAAAGATTTTCAGCCTTGTCATTCCCCGAGCGATTCCTCCGCAGATTGCAGCAATCTCTACCTAGTGCTTTGCGGGAAAGTATATAGACGTTCCAGAGAGTGCGTAGCAGACACTCTAAGAAGTTGGAAAAAACACGGGGCGTGGCCAGTCCCAACATTTATTATTAATATTGTTATTATTATTATTATTACTATTATTATTAATATTAGTACACGCTACCCCCTCATCTTAAAAAATGTTGTCCGTCCATCCGTCCGTCCGTGCATTTCCCGCTAAATTGATCGGGGAGATTGATATCACGAGAGCTCTACAAGAATTCAGTTTCTCGGCTAAATTTAGCGGCAAAATTTATGTCACGTCGCCTGACGTCACGGGCGTACAGACCAATTCAGTTTCCCCGCTAAA
This sequence comes from Ixodes ricinus, assembly GCA_037355805.1. Classification (NCBI taxonomy): domain Eukaryota; kingdom Metazoa; phylum Arthropoda; class Arachnida; order Ixodida; family Ixodidae; genus Ixodes; species Ixodes ricinus. Next base: position 17,412 of record JAZHYW010000966.1, read on the forward strand.
TTTGGCGAAAAATGGTGTTACGTGACGTCGCTTAACGTCACGTGACGTATACAACTTGGGGAAATCGACGGCATGTGACCTATAGACCTTTTTACTGAAAGAGGGCGAGAGAGAAAAGGGGAAAGGGCTACCGGCGCTTTCCCCGTTGCTGGGTCGTCAGCAAGAGTGAAAGTCCCGGATGGGAGGCTTCGCCGGTGTTGGGTGTCTGCAATGCCCAAACTTCGTTCGCGCTTTCTTCTCTCTGTTTAAACTCGCAAACTTGACTAGAGCCACGGGCTTCGATGGTGACAGTCTCCCGGTCATCGGGACATCCTTGCTCGGTGATAGGGTGCATGAATAACGACAGAAAGCATCGAATACTGTCCGAGGACCTATGTAGCTTGCAAGGAATCCGGCAAATGCGGCTACAATGTCTTTAAGCTCCATCGCTTTCCACGTGACCCTGGTCTCCGGCGGCAGTGGATTACGTCCGTAAACCGAAAACACGTTTCCCCAACGCCATCCTCCCGACTGTGCTCGGAACATTTTGTGAATGGAGCGCGCACCGAACGCTGTACCGCCGATGAACATGGGGTACACCCGCAAAATGCGTGCGAGTTTTCCCGTGCTAATTGCTGTTTCAGCTTGTAAAATATTGCAACTGAATTTATTTTGATATTGATATTTCGCAGTGCTGACATTGACTCGATTTTATCATCTACAACACTTAGTTGAGGGCTCATTTCCGCCACCGGGTGTGGCTGGAAATTGTTGAAAAGTTAGTTCTATCGGCTTTCCTGAATCGCGATCTCCTGCGCAATACCAGAAAGTCGGCAAGAGCGCTCCTTTGAGGGCCGCTGATGGGTTGTTCCCGATGATTGGGCGCTTTGAAGCGCTGGATATTCCCTGCAGGATACGTCTCTTGTGTTGCGATCTGCGTTTTCGACCCCGGTGTGCACGCTTCTTTCTTCGAGTCATGGCATCCGCCAGTGCGGCGACGGGGGGAACAGCGGCAGTGAACGCGCGAGCGATAGAAATTGGAGGTGAGTACTCAAAATATTGCATCAAATAGTAAAATAATTCGTGGCTACTTTGAGGTTGCCTGCGGTTCGATATAAGTACACCTAGAACGTCCTCGTCGTTCATCCACAAGAAAATGTAAGAACACGGACACGAAGATAAAAACAGCGCAGCAAAACGATCTGTAGCAGCTCCGGGTGTTTACAAAAGTTAATTGAGCTTCCCGTGCCGTGTATCTCTTGTTAATTACTAAAACGGCTACGTTTAATTAAGCACATTGCGAGAACAAATTGATAAATGGTTCATCAGTTCCAGTCATGCGGAAAGCGATGGAGCTTAAAAACATTGCAGCCGCACTCGCCTTGCCAGATTCCATGCAAGCTACATAGGTCCTCGGACAGTATTCGACGCTTTCTGTCGTTATTCATGCACCCTATCACCGAGCAATGGTGTCCCGATGACCGGGGGACAGTAGCCATCGAAGCCCGTGGCTCTAATTATGTTTGGGAGTTTAAAACAAAGAAGAAAGCGCGAACGAAGTTCGGGCACTGCATGCACCCAACACCGACGAAGCCTCTAAATCCGGGACTTCCACTCTTTCTAACGACCCAACGAGAGGGATAGCTCCGGTAGCCCTTTCCTTGTCTCTCTCGCTCTCAAAATGGCGTTACCCACCCCAGTTTTCCCGTTAAATTTGGTGGGAAACTTCACGCCTTAATTTTGGCCAGAACAAAAAAAGAACAGAGCCAAGGGGCAAAAATCCAATTCTTCCGTTCGATTCGGCACATTTTAAGCTGGTAAAAAGAGGAATCGTAAAATTATGTCTAAACAACTCTCTTCAAAAATCCTGCGAGCACTCTATTTCAGTAAGCTTCGATGCGAAAATTTCAAGATTAACATCCGGCGGGTATCCCATCTCTTTATTAACATCGATTGCAGAGAGCATCCTGAAAACAAAAAATAAAGGAACATCTGTCACACCAAGAGCCAGAGATAGAACCACGAGACCAGTCGTTCTTCCCTACTTTCACAGGTTCTCTCATGGCATCAAGAAAATCGCTAACAAGTTCACCATCAACGTCGTCTTCTCTGCTCCTAATACGCTTGCAAACCTGCGCAAACAAGTCAACTCACCGTATTCCCACCGAACAGTAAGCTGCCCCAAAAAACATCAGAACAGCTTCGTCGAGTGCACAGAGGAAGTGGTGTATTCATTTCCTCTTCCGTGCGGGAAAATGTACATAAGGCAGACTGGACGATGCCTTAATGATGGGCTCCGTGAACACAAAAACAATAGCACCAGAGCTAACTCTGGCTATCTGGGCATACACTGCCGTGATTGTGGGTGCGAGGTTCACCTGCCACCTTGTACAATTTTAGGTAGGAACAGTAACCAATTAACTAGAGAAATTATTGAAGCCGAACACATCGCCAGAAATTATGAAAACTGTACCAGTACACCATCTTTAAACCTGACAGAAAAAGAGAACATTTTTAGGCGTCTATGAGATTGGTGCGCGTGATTCGGGAAATTCGGTAGTGCAAGAGGTAGAAGAAGACAAAGTATATAAAAACGAGTTGTCAGTCAGCGCGGTTCGTTTGAATTTTGCTTTATATGAAATCAGGGCCCGTTTGCTCGAAGCGCTAACCGCGGCTAAAGTTAGCCGCGGTACCTAGGAGAGGATCTTGAAATCACGTGACTGGCTTGGCAGGGATGCGGGGAAACATGGCGGTGCCCCGCGGTGAGTGAGCGTCGCTCGCTTTAAAACTAATATGTCGTTGTAGCTGCAATATCGGGCGCGTTAGTCAGCAACGAATGGTGCAAGAAGCGTTCGCTTTGCCTTACCTCACTTAAATCGCAAAGCATGAGCAATGACCTCGCGCCATTTTTAGATAGTCTTTCGATTCTGGCCATTCCTAAGCCTAAATGAACGCGATAATTGTCGGCATGGCAACGTCTTTGGAAAGCGGATTGCCTTGACTCAATCGGCCGGGTATTGATAGCACACAAAAGCAGACAGCGTCTCAACAGACCCCGACCGATTGAGCGAAGGCAATCCGCTTTCCAAAGACGTTGCCATGCCGACACTTATCGCGTTCATTTAGGCTTAGGAATGGCCAGAATCGAAAAACTATGTAAAAAATGCGGCGAGGTCATTGCCCATGCTTTCCGATTTAAGTGAGGTAAGGCAAAGCGAAAGCCTCCTGCACCATTCGTTGCTGACTAACGCGCCCGATATTGCAGCTACAACGACATATTAGTTCCAAAGCGAGCGGCGCTCACTCGCTGGGGCACCGCCATGTTTCCTCGCATCCCTACCGAGCCAGTCACGTGATTTCAAAATCCCTCTTCTAGGTACTGCGGCTAACTTTAGCCGCGGTTAGCGCTTCGAGCAAACGGGCCCTGATGTCTAGTGAATTGCACACCAATTCAAGTACCCATTAAACTTAGCGGGAAAATTCACCGTCATGTTACGTAGACACCAACACAGTTTCCCCGCTAAATTTAGCGGAGGAAATCAACGTCACGTGACCTATATAACCATCATGTTTCCCCGCTAAATTTTGCGGGAAAATATTCGTCACGTGAAACGCCAATTACCGTACCAATTCCCTATAATGCATTTCATACATTATATGCCTTTGAGGGTAAAGGTAGCTGCCAATTATTATTATTATTATTGTTAGCCACGCCGTACGTTTTTTTTTTCAGCTGTAAGATATTGCAAGCAATGTTCATGCTAAAGGTACCATAACTTGGCGGAAGAAAATATTGCGATTTAATGCAACTTATACATTAACATTCGTGTGTGGGTGTGATGGTCATTGAAAATCATGCAAAACCCTGCATATAAAAAAAACAAATACAATTCTCAAAAATTACGAACAAACCGACGAATACCATTAAAAAGTAGCACCGTAGAGTTGTGTAACAACAAAGGTATGTTTAGAATCCCACTTGTTCCCGTCCACCGCGGGTTTAATATATGCGCTCCTCGATGTAAAAATAGTATTCTAGCTTTATGAAGAGAAATTTGCACTCTCATCATATACAGTAAGATTGTGCGCAAGCACGCCATAGGAACGCTCCACAAAGTGGCTGCAGGACCAGTGGCGTATTAACTTGTTTTTGAGTGGGGGGGGCAAACAAGACTCCTTCCCCCCTTCAAGGGTCGGGGAGGGGGGGCGGTGTTTGCCCTGCCTAGTGGCGTCTGTTTCAGGAGGGGCATAACAGATGCCTTGCCTCCCACTCTGAGAACGGGAAGGGGGGGGCAAGCGCCCCCTCTGACCCCCCCCCCCCCCGGTTGGTACGCCCATGTGCACGACGACGCGATGGGAATAGCTTTCGAGGACGGCATGCTCATGTTACTGCCTTATTTTTATTCAATTTGACGCATGTTCCCGGAGAGAACAGACGCTACATGTGTGGCGACCTGGGAATCCCTTTATTGCGTAAGGTGGCGGGTTGTTGCGCCTGCCTGGGATGTCGTTAGACAAACAGGTTTCACTGAGCTCGTGCTGCAGCTCCTCTCCTAACGGCAGACCGAATAACCTATATCTTCGCTTGCGTCTAAAATCGCGACTGGCTGGAGTATGTCCGTCGATAGCTCAGTTGGTAGAGCGGTGGACTGTAGAGGTTTTCCCGTGCGGACATCCATAGGTCGCTGGTTCAAATCCGGCTCGACGGACGAAACTTTTTCTTTCTTTGCAATGAACTTTTACTGAATTTAATTAGATACAAACGGGGCAGGCATATCACGGAGTAAAATTATGTTTACTAATGTATGGGGTAACCCAAGCAGCAATGGAAATACTTTATTTTACATCTAAAGCGTTAAACTGTCTTTTTTTCTAAGACACTGGTTAGAATGATAAATGTCGAATGATTATCGTTTTTTCTAAAACTATGTTATGGTTAAGTCGATCGTATGAAAACAAAGTTACCTGTTACATTTTTACTAAAATTATAGTCACAATTTTGCTTCAAAGAAATAATTATCTATTAGGGTACGTGGCTGGACTAGTTGGTTTGTCTTGTTAAACATCTAAAATAGCGCAAAAAAAACAGGGACCCTATGTAAACAGGACAAGGGCTAACTTTATTTTTACTAAGTAAAATGCAAAGCATATATACATATACAAAGCGGCAACGCATACAGCTATCAAGTGCGCATCCGATTATGAGAAAAACTAAATTCATTTCCATAAAGCACAATTGACGTGTCACTAAAACATGCCGTCCCACTTTATTTTTGTTTCGCTTTCTTTATAAAAAAAAAAAAACGCTTTTAAAAGCTTCCGAGCAACAGTCTCACGGCTTTTCCCCAAAATTCTTAACTGCTGAAGTCGCAGAACACAGCCACAAGTGTTGCAACGTACTCGGTATTTTTTAAAAACAGTAACGGGTAACGTACCTACGTTACTTATTTCGAGTAACGGGTATAACGTAGTTACGTTTTGTTTGGTCGCCAACTGAAATGAATTTCTAAGTTTTTTTTGCGTTTTTTTTTGCGAGTATTTAGGCGAAACCGTAAAAAATAAAGGAAATATGTTCAGTTTCTGCATGAACATGTTCATTCTTGAAATATAGCACTTATGCATACCTGTACCGTCAAAACAGTAAATCGTGTTAATTTATAATTTAAAGAAGTAACGGAAAAGTAACGTGCGTTACTTTTTATCGGTAACGGTAACGATTACGCGTTTCTTTTATTTTGAGGTAGCGTTGGTCGGTAACGCGTTACTTTTTATTTGCAAGTAACGTATTTCGTTACTTTTTTCCGGTAACGTCTACAACAACACTGGTACGTATACGAATATGCTTTGCCTTTTCCCGAGTAAACATAGTTGAAAGTTAGCGCTTGTCCTGTTTACTTCGTGTTCCTGTTTGTTTTCTGCTATATTATGTTTAGATAATTATCTTTCTGTCCACTAAAAAAAATAGCGATACAGTACAGTCTTGTACCGTCAAGTATTTAAGAAAAATATTTTACTGCAGCAACTTTATGAATACAGACAGAAGCTGAAGAGTGAGTTTCAGACTTCGATGTTGTTTACCTCATGTAAAAAAATTGATATATATATATATATATATATATATATATATATATATATATATATATATATATATATATATATATATATATATATATATATATATATACATATATATATATAAGGGTGTTTCACGAAAGGTGGACAAATTCGATATTGCGAAAACTACGCGTCGCAACAAAAATAGGCTTGTGTCTTTTTGGTCCTGGGCCAGGGGCCTATTTAGGAAAATTATTAAAGTCCGAGATAATTAAATTGTTAATTATTTTTGCGTAATTAACTTTTTTAATATTGTGTTTAAGGGCATAGTTTCAACCAGAAAATTGCTCAGCGTCATCGAAAAACACTAAATCAACAAATTGCAGAACGATAGAAGGCACGGGAAACATTTTACGGCTTTCCGAAAACGCTGTGGCTAGCGTTGCGTCCGGACGGAGCACTGAAACGCGTATACCTAACCCTCCCCCCCCCCCTCGCCCTCCTCTCTCCCCCGTGAACCTAGGGAAGGCGGAGATTTGGACGTAACTGGGGTTACGTCGGACGTAACGCTAAACCCCTCTGCTGCACTGTCATCGTGCGACGCAGCAGAGGCTGGTTGCACTTCTCTCCACGGGGCGCGGTGCTGCCGGGGCGGAGATGCGCTCCGATAACAAACCGAAACTTAAAAACCCGTCGAATTTGTACTGTTTTTCAGAAGGCCGTAAAATGCTTCCCGTGCCTTCTATCGTTCTGCAATTTGTTGATTTAGTGTTTTTTGACGATGCTGAGCAATTTTCTAATTGAAAACATGCCCTTAAACCCAATAATAAAAAAAGTTATTACGCAAAAATAATTAACAATATAATTATCTGGGGCTTTAATAATTTTCCTAAAAGGTCCCCGGCCCAGGAACAAATCGACACAAGCTTTTTTTTTTTTGGTGCGACACGTAGTTTTCGCAATATCGAATATGTCCACCTTTCGTGAAACACCCTGTATATATATTGACGAGACTTACTATAAAACATGTCCGGACATGCAATTACGAAAGTAAAGACGTGATGGGTTCTTAGTATCGTAATTTAAATTAAAATGTAAGGCGTTCACAATAAATCCTCATGACTATACGCGCGTGGTCAAGACCGGATGACTCGCAGCGTGCGCTGTCGGACATCGTAAGGCGAAGCGGAGTATAGACGAACGGGTTTCACGCAGCTCTTTTATGCAGGCCCTCTCCTAACGGTAGACCGTATAACCTAGATTTTCGCTTGAGTACGAGAGCGCGAGTGGCGACAGTGTACCCGTCGATAGCTCAGTTGGTAGAGCGGTGGACTGTAGAGGCTTCCCCATGCGGGCATCCATAGGTCGCTGGTTCAAATCCGGCTCGACGGACGGTGTTTTTTGTTGTTGTGGATGTTTTTAATGTTTTGTTGATGTTCTCAGCAAATGTTGGCTGAATGAGCGAAAGCGCCACGCACAGCTCGAGGGAGGCAAGATGTATCTAGGCGATGAGGAAGCATAACTGAAAGGAGGGTGATCCTCCAGCAATCTTGAAACAAATACCGTGCCGTTGTCGCATTCGTTTCACGGCTGACAGTCCGGTTAGAACCTTCGACGTGTCACGTATTATCGTTGCTATTATACGGTTTATTCAATCAAACTACGTTACTCGCTATTCGTTACACTTGGATTATAATTATAACCGGCATTTTGTTCGAAATGAAATAGAATTTGCAGCGATCTTCGTCTACAAAGTATGTATAATGCATTAAAATCGGTATTTAAGGTGCGATAGTTTAAAATTGTTTAGAAGAGCTTAAACCGTCGTTTCGGCGAGTCAAGAATAGCCTATAGGTATTAACCGCAAGCAAGCGATTTGGCGAGCGACGAGACAAGCGACGGCGACCCGCTTCGCTGTCGCTCGGTCAGTCGCGCGACGAGGCAAACCGCATGGAAGCGACGGGAGCAAGCGACCAAGGCGATGAGCGACGTTGTCATTGTTCATTATTATTATTATTATTATTATTATTATTATTATTATTATTATTATTATTATTATTATTATTATTATTATTATTATTATTATTATTATTATTATTATTATTATTATTATTATTATTATTATTATTATTATTATTAGACGAAATTTACTCTGCTTTTGAGGGCAACATGTTTTCTTGTGCCGTTTTCCTAGACGTCAGCAAGGCTTTCGATACGGTAAATCACGAGATTTCATTGGAGAAGCTTTGGAGATTCGGTTTCCGTGGACCTTTTCACTCGCTCTTGACAAATCTGTTAGAAGGTAGGGCCCAGGTGGTTTCTATAGATAAAGTTAATAGCTCAACGCAGTTTCTCGAAACCGGCGTCCCTCAGGGGTCGGTGCTATCCCCATTACTATTTAATGTTTATGTAAATGACCTGGAAACTGTTATTTCTGGATGTAATATTTTTCAGTATGCCGACGACACCTTGCTTGTTTCACGACATATCAATTTCGAAAAGGCGGTTCACGCTCTACAGTTAAATGTGCTTAAAGTTATGGATTGGTATGCGGCTAACCGTATAAGAGTTAACCCATTAAAAACTAAACTCGTCTGTTTTCGTAATCCCCTGAAACCTGGATTTTCTAATGCCCCTTTTCTTCTACACAGTTCTGGTTGTAAGCCTTGTTGTTGTAAGCCTGTTCCCTGGGTGGACTATACAAGATATATGGGTCTGATTTTTGAATATGATATGTCGTGGAACAAACAAATGGCTCATGTGTGTTGTGTGCTAAGGAGAGTTGCATGTATGTTGTACAATATGAGAGTGTTTGTTCCTTTTAATGTTAGAAAAATGATTGTCCATGCTCTTGCGTACAGTGTACTGCGATATGGGGTGACGCTACATGCCCATTGTACAATATCTTGGCACTCTAAAATTGACAGCATTTTGAAAGGAATTTTGCGAAGTGTAGCGTATAACTCAAGTTTTTCATCCAGTGAAGATTTTTTCAGAGATTTGCAGATGCCGAGGTTACGTAGTTTGTACACTGAAACTGTTGTGCTTCGCCACTTTTGGAGTGAAAGTTTTAAAACGCTCCATACGCCATCGCGCCTCCTCAGAACGTCTCCTCGGTATGAAGTACAAAGATGTGTCACTAGATATGGAAAACGAATGCGATTGTTTTACGTCTCAGATATTTTTAATACCCTTCCTGAAGACCTTTTCAGCGTTACTGGCAAGGAGAGTTGAAGAAGTGGCTCCGTCATTATGCTTGTGAAAGCTAATTATTGTGCTGTTGTCGTTTTGACTTGAATTAGGAGGCTGGTTGGTTGAAGCTAATGATCGGGTGTTTGCTTCTATGTGCGTTCTTCGTTTTGTTCTCGCTTATGCATATTTTTTTTTTTTTAAATTTGACTTGAGAGGCTAGTTAGCCGAAGCCTTGTGTACGTGTTTGTTTATTTATGTGTTCTTTTTTTCGCTTATACGAATTTGCTGGGTTCAGTCCTACAAGCCATTATCGGCTTAGACGGACCCGTCATTTGACATATGTAGAGCGTTGTGTGAATAAAAAGATTATTATTATTATTATTATTATTATTATTATTATTATTATTATTATTATTATTATTATTATTATTATTATTATTATTATTATTATTATTATTATTATTATGTAACCTCTCACCCTTGCTTTGTCTAGACATGCTTCTAGAGAAAGTGTATCTTTTGTCACCGATGTACATTTTTCATTCTGTGTGTGTGTGTTGTTTTAATATTCTATGCCGCTGAAGGGCCCAGCCCCACAAGCGGTTTTTGGCTTTCGACGGGCTCGCTTTATCATGTACTGATATGGAATATCTGAAATAAAAATTATTATTATAATTATCATCATTATTATTATTAGCCACGCTGTACTTTTTTTTAAGCGGTCAGATATTGCATGCAATGTTACATGCTATAAGGTGCCATAATCTGGCGGACGAAAATATCCCGACTTGATGCAACTTAGACATTGATATATTCGTGCGTAGGCGGAGAAAGAAAGGAGAACGTCAAACAATACTCGAGGCATCTTCATTCCGTCGAGACCTCGACAGTGAACTTCCGCGAGATGCCTGTGTCTGTGTCCGTTACTTTAGCCAAATACGTGTCGACTTTGCTAAGCCTCGGGAAATGGCACCTTGTGACCTCGAACGAAGTATGTGCTTCAGAACGGCGGATACTGTGTGAATATAAAAACGTCATCGGACTTAATATGCTGATCCCAAAATGTGCGCTTAAGCATTGACCTAGTGAGGGAGGTTAAACTGCTATATGGATATTTTCCTTTTCATTTATCTATAATCGCTTCTATTAAGTTTTTTTTTTTGTGGTGTACTTTATTTGCGGTTTTTTCATTTTTATGCACAACCAGTTTCACATTTAGTTCCTTTCTGCGCAATGACCGGGGACGCATTTATGGTAACGGCAGGATCTGTCGAGGGATTTGAAGCGATCCGAAAGTGCTCCGCGATTGTGCCTTCAGTCAATGGTCGATCGCTGCGCGACGAACCAGGGGTTTCCACAGGAACTGGAAATTGGCGGGGGGAGGGGGCTCTAAATGTTTAGGGGGAGGGGGGGCATTGATAATAAAGGAGTCGCTGCGAATTAAGAGGGTGCCGTCAGAAAACAGAGGAGTATACGGTGTACACCTCCCCCCCCCCTAGGGGATGTGTAGAGAAATCACTGCCACGAACAGAGGAAAAGATAAAGTATGTTATAACCCCTCCCCATACACCCAACGAAAATCTCCGCGATATGAATGCAAAAGAAGCGCATTACATAACCGTCAGCTTGAGACGCTTTTTTTTTTTCAACCTGGAAAGAGCGCGATTTATAGCCGTGTGATTTTTGTTTATGACATATATATACACAATAAATTATCGTCTTCGTTAAACTAATGGAAGTCGCTTGACCGGCGAAATAGGTGCCACCAGTTTAAGTTTTGTTGTTGTATTTATAAGGGTCGAGCATAGATCGAAAGGACACGCATTTGTTAAATTCCCGTTATGTTTTCTTCTGGTGAGATCGTTCGGCAAAAGTAAGACGTTTCTTGTACGAGGAGGCGTTTTTAAATGCATCTCTCTCTTATTTCTGGAATGAATATCCGCCGTATATTGTTTATACAACAAAAGTCCGCACGTACCACATTACAAGCCATACAGGGTGCATTTCCGAATACGTTAGCAAACACAAAATTAAATGCCCGCCAAAAAAAACACAAAAAATACGCCCATTTCCGTACAAAACTTTGTAGGACGTCAGAGGTAAACGACGCAACTTATTATTAAAATGTCACGTGCATATCTATTGTCCATAAATATTAGACACAGCGATTGAGACAAACAAATAGTCAGAATGCAGGATGTGTGAGTCTGAAAAAAAAATACAGTCGGAAAGACTTACTCCCTTGCATACATTATTCATCCACTCCTCAACCCCCTCAAGGTGCAAGTTTAAACTCCATATTTCTCGCGTCTGTTGGTGCCGCCTCTGTGCCTTACTGTTTATGTGTATCACCGATTTTTGCAAGGAACCGGCGCCTGGCCTTTCGTCTTTTTAACTTCTTTCCTTAAGCCCATCCTTCGAGCGCATGTCCCTTAACGGGATTCGTCATAAATTATAGCGCCAATCCGCTATAAAACGAGATTTTCTTCCCCCTTTCCGCCCCTTTTCCCCGAGTCTTCGGGGTCGTTCGTGTTATACGGTCGCGCAGCTAGAGCCCGTCGCCCCACGCACTTGGTTCCTAGTCGAATCGCTTTGCATCCTAGCTGGTCGTTATGTTATAAAACAAGTCATCTAGTGCCTTTCGCGAGGCCGTACCCCTACACAAGACAACATATCCCGTTGCATCCTATGCACTCTTTATACTCTTCCTTTTCTTGTATAGTATATAGATACGTAAATTCTCGGACCTTCGCCGCCTAGAGCCGTAAAAGCAGCTCGTACGAGCCGGAATCCAATCAGAGTGCTAGGCGCGAGGAGCGACCTTCAGCCACCCGAACCGCTCCGTGACAAGTTCCGACGAGGAACCCGGGGAGTCAACGCACAAACAAATCACGGGGTTCGGGGTGTCCAAAATAAGCGGGAGATAACGAGAACCAGTCTAGCTCCCGCGACAAAACACCGATAGCAAAAATAATGGTTGTAAACGGAACGAAAACACGCAGAAGTACTAAAATCAGTAGTTGAATCCAAGCGGGGCGCCTCGCTTAGGGATTCAGAAGCGCATCGTGCAAAGTGGAGTGCGGAAGGCGTTGCATTCAACGTTGGCGCGAAGCAGCACCGAGTGGTGCCGCTAAATTGGCAGGACCACTGCCAGTTTGGCAGTGGTGCTGCCAAATTGCATTCAGCTGAGGTATGGGCAATGTCAGGCGTTGTATTCAGCTGAGGTATTGGCAGTGCAAATACCTCAGCTTCAGGCTGCCTTCATCCACACAAGCGTGTATTGCATCGGCTGATATATAGCCAGATTTTGTTTCATCTGCTCCCAAAGTGCACGCGCTTGGGCGTCCGAGCGGATATACAAGTAATCTTGGCTAGTACTTTGTTCCGATATTATCGCCTGAGGAGAATGTATACTTCTTGCTTCGACACACGCAACTCAGTTACGTTTATTTATTTATTTTCGCACGAGAAAGCAGCGCCATTTCTCCTTCCCCATGACGATCTATCAACGTTTTGTTCTTTCATAGCGTTTTCTTCATTCCATCCTTCAATAATTGCGCTTCGGCGCGGAGCGCGCCGAACGGTGGTCAGAAGTGGCGTATCGAAATTGAACGTAGAATGGGTCGAGCCAAGTCGATACCGCTCAGCAAGTAGAGCCCTTACGGCACGGGCACTTAAAGGTCTTCAGAACGAACTTTTGTAAAGAATCTAGACTGCGAGCTGATTCTCTGATTCGTTAAAAGAGTTCGTCCTGAGGGGGTACCGTATTTACTTGAGTAATAGCCGCACTATTCATGAACAAGGCCCTTGCGTCTACTTTCCCACAGAACACATATACAGCCAATCATTGCGTTGCGCATAAATAACATAGCGAATAACCAGGTCGTGAACACGATTCTCCATACAAATGCAATCTTCACAGATGGTATCTTCGCACGAAGACGTTATCTCTGTCCTGTAAACAGCTGGAATCATGCCGTCGATCGCGGTGATTGGCAATCTGCGTGCTCCGCGAAAAAGCGAACCCTCAGGTTTTCTTCATAAACAGTGCGGCTATTACTCGAGTAAATACGGTATGCAAGACGGCTGGACGATGGGACCGGGACATCGCCGCCTGCTGCGACTGGTCAGCGACGTGGCGCGACTAATCGAGCAGGCGATGTCCCGCCGTCTGCTAAACAGGAGGCTATGCTGAAACTCGAGCATCGTGCACGTGAGGGTATCTTTCGCAGGCTTGCAATCACTCGTGCTTACTTCACGAGCACAGAACGTCTAAGCGCCTGCCAAAGGTACCATGGCGAGCATGCTGCATGTGTTTGAACATAGCCTCCTCTATACTCACAAAGCCTGGGAGTTCCCGAGTGCCCGGTCGCAGATTTGGAGCGCGAGGATCTGGTAGCACAGAGCATTTCTCAGGGAAACTGGACGTCAGCGCACAGTTTTTGCAGCGGCGAGGACCCGAAACATGGTTTCCAAACCCGACGAGAAAGGAAGCGATAGCGCGAGGAACGCGAGGAGCACGAGCGGACATAACATCGCTTGGGAGAAGTGTGTTTCGGCGTCTCACCGCAGCGGGGCTCTCGTCACGTGGCTCTCCTCTCATCCGTTGTCTGCCGCTCTGCCTCTTCAATTTCGGCGGCCGCTTCTCGTGGCGATCTGTCAGGCTTTGTCACTACAGAGGAGTCTATGGTTCGAAGCTCGTGGCTGTTGTTTGTTTTTGTTTGTCGCTCTAGTGGGACTCGGGCATAATAAACACTGCACGCCGACAAAACAAGCTTACTGTGGGCAGCGTTGCACGGTACTCGTTACATGTAATCAAGTCACTCGTAATTGATTGCTTCTTAAATAATGTTGCAATCATTTGAATAGATTTATTGCGAAGCAATCACGAGAGCAATCTGATATAACTTTTGGAAGTACTAAAACTACTCTTAACCGTTTCTATGTTTCGCTTCCCGGGGCCCTTTGTTTCTTCTACGAGTTTGCTACCAAGGAATCCTCGAACCAAGTCTCTGCCAGAAGGATGCTTTACCCAAAATTGTGGATTTAGAAGACAAGTTGTTTACAATTCGGTGATTTTAATCTGATAATGGGAAGTACGAAAGATCCGTTTTCAGACCGGCGGAAAAATCTGTCGTTTTCGAAAATCTGTAATCGGAAATGTAAGTGTTTTTTTTTTTCAAGTAACAATCAATTACTTTTTTTTTTAGTAATCAAGTAATATGATTAAAGGCTTTCCAGCCAAGAGTTCTTGTAATTGTAATGGATTGCATTTTTCGAGTAACGTGAGTACACTCTAAGAAATACTCGCGCGTCTACTTTCCGCAAGACACTCGAAGAATCAGCCTCTGCGATCTAGAAATCAGCTCAGCGAATGATGAGGCGGAACATCCGTTTAGACCTAAGAATGAAGTCTGTGCTGTTGCATTACGCAATGCAAAGCGTCATGCTTGCATTGCGTTGCGTATTGCCACAACGCCGACCTGATTTCGAGGTCTAAACAGATGTTCCGCCTCATCATTCGCTGAGCTGATTTCCTAGATCGCAGAGGTTGGTTCCTTCGAGTGTTTTGCGGGTAAGTGGATGCGCAGGCATTTCTTAGAGTTTAATAGTGACCATGGGACCAAGTATCCTTCAGCCTGCGCTAGCTCACAAATATGAGCTGTTTCGTAACCTGCTTGTGACATTCAGGCGTAAAAGTAAGACATGGGGATATGTTCGACAAATGTTTGTTTCTCCTAAAAAGAAACGGAAGTGACGGAAGTGACGATATCGCGCCTGATTGGTTAGAGGCTCAGATGACGAGAGCCTCTAACCAATCAGACGCGATAACGTCACTTCCCTACTTCCGTTTCTTTTTAGGAGGAACGAAACATTTGTCGAACATAGCCCCCTGGTTGACAGCAATGCATATACGATATGACTGCGGCACTATTTGTTCTTTGTTTGCTTACGTGGAACAAAAAAGAAAAGAAAACGTTTCTGCTGCTGTCATGTTTAGCTTCGGTCATGCCGCAATACGCCTTCGATTTTTTTCATTTTTTTTCGTAGCGTCTTTTTTGTGTGTGTGTGTTGCATTCACTCGTTCACTCCTATTACAAATTCGACAAATAACAAAGCGAGCCACTTTTAGTTTATTGTGATTACGCAAACACCTTCAAGTGGAGGGATGTTCGGATGCGATCATGCTGATCCTCTTAGGTCGGTTTCTCCATGAGCGTATGTGATCATTACATAAGGAATTGCGCTGTACCACTCCTGATGCGAATTCGCGTTGTTGTTGTAAAGTGGCTGTTTCAATGATGTACTACAGATAATCGGGCCGAGTAACAGATATTTATAATGAAGGTTCACACGCGTTAAACAACGTGATGGGACTCGGCTATCTTGGCCCCTCTTCATTCTTGTTCAGAAAAAGTACAATTTAATTATTCGTAACCTAATGTATCTAAGCAGTACGCCGTCTTGCATTTATTGCCGACAACACCAAGCAATACCAAGAAGTGGACAAAAAAGCTGGCGCTTTTTGTTTGTTTGCTTGTGTCGCTTTTTGTTTGTTTGCTTAAGTACAAAGCCCCACAAATATATACGGGTCAAAATATTACTGGTTGAGGTGTACATATTTTGATGCAGCTGCATGGTAACCATGCGTGAAAGCTGTTTAGGGCCCTGTTTTACAGTCTTATAATTCAGTAATCAGGGTCCTGATTTTGTCGCCGTAAGCAAACGTCTGTAGCCATTTCCGCCGTATTTTTTCCTTTAACATTTGCTACCGTAGATTTTTTTTTTCTGGCGTTGCCAGGAAATATTTATTGATATTGAACCTCGGGAAGATGTCCCGAGTAAATGGCATTGGCCGAATAGGCTGCCATCTCAGTAATAGTTTGTTTATCTTGCGTACTAAACGATGAGTTCAATCATAGAAAGGATTGTTGTATGTCTGATTCTAGCGTAATTATGGCATCTTCATTCACAGTGCCTCGTCATTACTGTAATTGACTCTATTCGAAGACTAAACCTAATGGTTGGAATTAAATTAGATTTAAATAAAAAATAGAAAATGTACAAGTACCATTTATTTATAATCTTTTAGAGGCACCGCACAGACAGTGTGGTGCATCTCGAGTACTCTCGTATTTTAAAAAGATCTCACTATATGAAAAAGAAAAAAAGATGCCGTGGAAAGATTTTATATATCTACATAAAATGTCTGCAAGGTCTAATAGTGTGTTCTGCTTTTACTGAAAACACCGACACTTTAATTAAGCTTTTGCCTTTATTTCCTAGCTAAACAAATGGTGTAATGGTTTCCGCATTAAAATAAGCAAAACGTCTTTCCATCACTTACTTTTTAAAGAAACTTCAGAGATTTACAAAAATCGCTAGTAACTCTCCTCGCCAGATCTACAAACATCTACTTCCCAAGAAAAAAATGTAATCGAAAAAGGGGAATAAAATACAAATGGCACACGATCAACAGCTCACCTACTCATTCAAAGATAGGCTCCCCGCGACTCTACAAAGTTAATGTTAACAAACAAATCTGTAAAACAGACCCGCGAGGTCTAAAGTTAAAGTTCTACAGATGTCGTCCCCAGGTAGGAACGCATCTCGCTACCACAGTTTTCCATTAGGGAAACATGCTCACTTTTGCAAACGTCTAATGAGGGCCAATGAAAACGGCAGTTGAAGGCAAAGATATGCTTTAACCTTTTCTTCAATTTTTTACTGTATAATTTAACCTTTTTTATCCTCATCTTGCGTTCAGTTAATGAGCCTGATTCATTTGAGATTCCTCCGAAATCATTGCTGCTCAAACACGACTCAACTCGAGGTATTTATGGCGCTAATGTGCATCGTTAATAAAACCTTCGCGCTTCTATATACTTTCGATTCGTCAAAGAGTATCATAATGGAAACGATGGAATCTTAAAATCAAGAGAAAACGAAATTCAACTTGGCAAGTGATGTCATTTCTACTCGATTTATTTTTCTCTCATTACTTGAACAAACCTTGCGCCAAGCCTCCGTGACTTGCGCATATAGATGTGTGTATACATCAACACGCTGCTTCCGAACAAGCCCGCGTTTGCCCACTCCTTGCACGCGCACTGCGCGTGCGCGGAAACCTGATTCCAGCCAAGTTAAGCATTTGCGCATGCGCTGTGCCAACAGCAGTGCCACCGGAGTGGCGTGACGTCACAGAGTTGAGTTGGGTGTACAAGGCACTGCAATAAACATGCGTCCAGTGCGCCTAGGGAACCACGAGGGGTGGACAACCAAGGCCAAGATTCGAAGCAAGGTCGCGCACCAAGGTCCTGCGCACTCACCACCGAAGACGGACGGGAGCTGCGTCGCAATCGGCAGCATCTCATCGCAACGCCTGAAGAGTTGGTCGTTAATCGCCAGCTCGATAACTAGGACGCACCCGTGACGACGACTCTTCAGCTACCAGGAGACGTTTACAGAACATCTAACCTACCGAGCCCGACTGTAAGTACAGCCTCCAGCAGGATAGCTCCGCTAGCCACCAGTGCTCCAGCGTTAGCACAGACCTCAACGGGGTGGCGAAGTCCCCCTCATTGACTTTCTGTACGATGCTAAGCTTCACCAAGTTCCCTAACACGTTTCCTTTTTGCACATTAACCAAAAATAAATAAATATGTAACGGCTTTACGAAGTAACTTTTTGCAGAGTCACCCTGACTTGCGCATAGTGATGTATATTTAAGGCACTTCAATAAACATGCGTCCTTCTCGCTTCTCGGAACCCATCCATACATGTCACACCTCCCATATTCGTCGTCGTAGATAGATGCAAATTTATTTGAACATCAGCTTCCTTATAGTCTGCTTCCCAACATTGATGTTTTTCTGAGTTACGAGCACATGCAGTGACATGCAAATATCTGTTCGTATTTTAGAGCACGTGCCTAGTATAATTTACAGCGCTAATACTAGAATCCACTTGGAGAGACACTGTAAATGTTTGAGATGATCAAATTTGCAGTCGTCCAAGGAACTTCATTCGCAGGAAACTCAAAATTATGAAAAGCAACGCATTGAGCACCTCTTTTTATTTGTTCCTTAAATTCTTCGATTATGTACTATTGATGACAATCTTGCCACTCGCATGGCCCAGTTCACATCGAACGCGGCTTCCACACGAGGGCAAGCGGTTTTAATCTAAACAACCTAATTCGTTATTTTATCTTTCGCGGCCCTTCTAGGACGTTATAGAAGCTCCTTGTGACGTATTTATTTCTCTTCAGAATGTTCTAGAAAGCACGAAATATTAAATAAAACGTTTTGCTGGTAGGATTCGTACCCCATGTTGTGTCGTTCGAGCCGCGCGCCATGCCGGCTCGGCCATGCACGCGGCAGTAGGAGCGGAAACAGTCCTTAGTGCTCTTTTGCCGTACCTTTATGTTTTTGAGCTCCCAAGCTTCTTTTAAGAACCGAGTGCCGGAGCAGGAGTCGCCATCCCCAATATGGCGCAGCAGCAGCGGTCTCAAACACGGGAACCGCGGGCCACATGCGGCCCACGACTCTCTGTGACGCGGCCCGCAAGTGGCCCGTGGCAGCTCCCGCTGCATCTTGGAGCTGAATGAGCCGGGTTAAGCTTTTGCTTATCCGGCCCCAAGATGCAGCGACAAAAGGAATCCCCTTGCCGTCAAGTTAAAGGAATATTGAACCGAAATATTGATTTCAGAAAACAACGCGGAAGCGCTAGGCGGGGCGCTGCAAACCCGAAAGCATCACTCATGAAGCGATATCTCCAACGGACGGTCGTATTTTTGTGAAAGAAGGGCGCGCTTGAACAAGGCTAAAAAGAGCCCGTGACGTCGCGATTCTCGATTCCTCCTCTTCTCGCTTTGACTCCGCTAGGACGCGAAGAGGGAAGGAAGCAAGGCCGTTTCCCCTTCTCCTCAACTATTCTGCAAGGAACGCAACGTCGCAATTCTCACTCAATCGCATCCTTATATTACAAAAATACGGCCATCCGTTCGAGATATCGCTTTATGAGTGGTGTTTTGGGGTTTGTGGCCCCCGTGGAACACTTTTGCTACCTTATTTCGTGAAATCCAAATTTTGGTTCAGCCTCCTTTAGGAGTGGGAGATTGGGAAATGGAAAAAGTGGCGAGGAGGATTTTCACCCTGGTTGAGAACTGTTTCACAAGTGCGGATCCTTTCTTCATCGGACACGCTTACATCAAGCACCATCACGTCGTCCTCTCTCATCCCCATCATCGCCGCGCTTTTTCTTTGCCGCCCAGGGCGCCAGCATTTCAGAGAGCGGCCGAGACCAGCCTCGGCAAACAACCTGGAACTAACTTGGGACAAGCCAGGCGGAGCCGAAGCCTGCCGAGCCAAAGCGAGTCTGACTGGAACTCGGAGCCATTTTTTCTAACCCACCGTGCGTGTGAGAGCTTCGCTTGTACACCACCGCAGCTTAGCGGAGGATTACGAGGGTCGACGCTCGCTCTAATGCCGCTTCCCGCAGCGGTGCTCAAAGGGACACGTCTGGACGGTCTGGTGATATTCTCCGAGCCCCACACGGAGTAAACTTGCAGTCGCTGGTGCTGCCTCCCGCCGACTTAAGTTGTTATTTGTGCACAGAAGCCAATCCCGCCCAGTAAATACACCGGATCCTGCGCTGTCCTTTTTACAGCTATGTTTTTATGATTAAACATAATTTTAGCTTTGTCATTCGCTGAGCTCCCTTTGTATACTGCAGCATTGGTTCTCCCATGTGATTGGTGGGAAAGTTGGCACTCCATACAT
Source organism: Ixodes ricinus (assembly GCA_037355805.1). Classification (NCBI taxonomy): domain Eukaryota; kingdom Metazoa; phylum Arthropoda; class Arachnida; order Ixodida; family Ixodidae; genus Ixodes; species Ixodes ricinus. The sequence continues at coordinate 37,421 of JAZHYW010000966.1, forward strand.
CTTAGAATGTAAGAGCCAGAGCAGCGTTGTCGCGAAGTTGATTGTGCGGCGACACCTCGTTTCGAAGTATATACATGTAATCACTGACATATCTTTAAAAGAAGCTCGGGACCTGGCTTATGATGGTGTGTATAGGCTTCTTGCTTTGTAATTTATGTATTTATTTAGTTATTCGGGAGTGTACATCACCCAATGCTGGGCATTATTGTAGAAGGGGAGAGGTGAAGGGAGGGGGGCAATGCCAAAACAATAGACGAAAAAAAAATATACTGACTGAAAATGGAGTGATGCAAATGGGTTCACTCATAAATGACATTGCGCGGTAATTTCAACGGAAGAGAAAAGAAAACGGGCACCATTGGGCAAACCAGGCAATAATTAACCCAGCAACAACTTTTGCGGAAGAGTAAAAAACGAAAGGATGTAGGAGCTGTAGAGACAACCTCAGCGTTCTTGTCGACGAATGCGGTAATCTTATTGATCGCGGACCGATAATCAAATAAACGAAACTAGCTAAGCTCTATTTTTTTTTAAAGATTATTACTGATTTCTATTGTAGGCTGGATCGCGGATCGAGGCTTGACTTGCTGGGGATCGAGCGGCACCACCGGCAGCCATCTCTTGACACCAGCTAATGCATGGAAATCTATGAGAGAAACTGGGAAAACGGCACTTTTCTTACCTTAGTAGGTTATTCTCGACGATGAAACTGTTATCGTGCCTTTTCGGAATGACAGCTAATCTTATGGGCGCACATATAGAAAAGGTAAGAACACCAACTTTTCTTTTTCCTAATGTTTCGTGGTTGAGAGTCGAGGGTTGCGACTATGTTGGGCATAAACTGCCACGCGGTTTAATGAGACAAGGGTTGCCGAGAGTCAATGGGGAGTCGTTCCTGATCTCGAAGTTATCAGCGCTTAGCAGACGATAAGTTAGAAGGCCTTTAGTGGTGATATTCGCATCGTTTCAAGCGCTTGCACAAAGCACTTCTGGTGCAAGCTTTTGTTTTGAACCGCATTGAGGTCCTCTGTGACAAACTAAACCTCGGAACGTGTCGTTCATTTGTTGAACATCTCATTTATTTAGCAACTGAAGCAAGCGGCACCGGCAAATTGATTTTCTTTTTTTTTAATTGGCATTTTTTAGTATGACGAATGTCACATCGATCTCCAAGCACCCGATATAATGATTGCGGCACGTCATAAAATACTCGCGCTTCCGAGCACCGCGTACAAGCTTCAATATTCCTACTTTTTGTTTTTCTCCTCTAGAGTTGCGTGTATCGCCTGGCGTCAAGCAATGGCCACCGGCAGAGCCATGTATAGAGAGAGTTTGGTCAATGGGAAGCGCGGGCAGAGCCAGGGCGTGCACCAGATGCAGAAAGATGGCTTGACATGCTCTCTTGGCCAACCAGAAGCCGAAAAAATCCCCTAGCGGTAGTAGCGAGAAACAGTTTTAATCATAGGTATATGATTTTAATAAGCGCGTAAGAGTTAAATGTTGTAACCCTTCCTGGTTGAAAATAAAGTGAACGTGTTGTTTCAATTATGATCATGCAGAAAGATGTAAGAAACGAGTGTGCCGCTCAATCTCTGTTTTGCTCGGACAGAGTGTGACCGCTCGGGCGGCAGGTTCCCGGCCCTCGGTGCTTGGCGTAAAAATTATGTCGATCGTTCCGCTAGTAGCAGTTTTCCATCATGATCTTGGATGACCGTGATTGAAACATCACGTGCACCATATTTTCAGTCACCGAGAGCTACTCTGACGCACTTATTAATTTCGTTTCTCGCGACCACCGCCAGAGTATTATTTCCGGCTTCTGGTTGGTCAGATTCGAATTTCTGAAGACGCGCTGAAACAGGCCCAGCCCGCTTTCGGCCAATGGCGTCTCCTCATTTGTTTCCTACACTTCCCAAAGAATGGCCAAACTCTCTACATATACGGCTCTGGCTGCCGGTGGAGCCACACCGACGGGCTCCCCAGCCGCGATCCGTCCTTCTACAACAGAGGTCAGTGGTGACCCCTCTCATAACCTCGCTGTACCATTTAAAGAAAAAACCTGTCCAAGTCTGAACCGAAGATTAAGAGAATAGTTATGGTACATAGGCGTTATAGTCCCCACTCCCAGTGGCCAAGAGGCAACCCCACTACTCGGCGACAAAAAAAAAAAAGACTTTCTGTCAACGGAAAGTGGTTGGGCTGTAGGGCTCATTGCTTCGAGATTCGTTCATCGGGGTTCTTATGGATGAATGCGGCAACCTCATTGCCTGAAGAGAAACAATGGGAAACTAAGGAGTCGCCACGCCCTGCGTTTTTTAAGCTCTCAGTAACCATAAATGATCATAAAATTATAAATTATAATTTAAAAAAATCGGGATGTCATTTTGCAGTGATGATTGACCGGCATAAAGTGGGTCGAGGCTTTTTCAAGCAGTCCAGAAGGCATCAAATAAATTACTTTAGGTTTTGCTTTACCTATTCAAGCCATAGGCGTACAAGCCATTTCACTACTCGATCGTTTAATGAAAAGTGTGACTCACGTTATAGTTCTTTTATTATTTCAGTCGTCTTTTTTTTTTCATGTTCGTGCCATTGCATTTTGAGTGTGTTCGAAGAAGTTATTTTTTTCATCACATTTTTTTTCGGCCGAGCACAAGGAATGCGAAGAAAGTATAGTGTTAAGAAAAACAAAATTTAAATCCCGAAGCTTCGAGCTCGACGTGCGGAACATATTTATGCGTTCCGCACCAAATCAAATGACCACTATACGATCTTCCGATAAAGTAATGGGAAGGGAACTTCTCCCTTGGGCGTTCTTTGGTTATTCGCTTACTTTTGTTAATTATTTTTTCATTGGTTTTATTTTTGTTAGTTTTGTTACTATTGATATTGTTTTGTCTTGTTATTGTTTTGTTTTTGTCGGTTTGCTTTGGGTTTGTATTTTTATGTGTATTTTCGTTTATTGTTGTCTCCTTAGATTTGCTTTTGTTCATGTGTTTGTTGTTGCTATAGTTGTTTTGCGCATTATATGGGAAGAAGAGCACGAGTGTGCAGTGTGAGGTAGCATTCAGTCATTCTTTCGATTGTTTGGTTTAGATGACCATAGATAGCTAAGGCCGTAATAACGATGCACGGCGGATAAATATTATATTATTCTAAACAACCTAAATTCTACAAAAGTTTAGTTAAAAACGTCAATATCCGCGAGAAAAGACAAGTATGAAAGGGAAATAAATTTCTTTAACAAATTAAGAAAAAGTACGAAACCACAAACATTTCAGCGATACAAAATGTCAGAACAAGAAAAAGATGCAGGAGAAGTCCACAAAGAAAAAATAGCTGTCGTTTTAATGAAGACAGAGTAGCTCGCACTGATTGATGCTGGAAACTGGCTGTCATCTTTTGCCGACGGCTCTGAGCCTGAAAGGTGTTTTCAGGCAACAATATTGGCAACAACACTAGAATGACTAATGGCACCCAAAACCACAAGATAAAAGAAATACCTTGGAAAAGAGGAGTCAGATGCGAATTGTCGACAGGCTATTTTAAAATCTGTAAACAATGATCAACTTTTCTTTTTTAACGCAGCAATGTCAACATTTGGTATTCCTTGGCAAAACCAAGTGTTGGTATACCCTGGTTATGAGCATAGTTCCGTGTTTTCGATAAATACCGACAAACCTCGAAAAATAGCCACCGAGTCGGTTTTCTCGTAATTCGGGGAAAGCGAAAAGATCCCGAATTCGAAGCTGTCCTTGAAAAGGAAAAAGCCAAGCTTTATTGGACTAAATCTTTGTGTACAGCTTTATTTTGTGTTGAGCCAGAGTGCAACCCTCACTGAACAGTCCATGAGGTTGCTTCTTCCTTCGGAAACTAAATTGCTTATCTCGTTTCCTTTTCTTCCCGGTACCAGGACGTTTTCGGCGAATCTAAGATACGCGTGTTCCCTGGAGGATGGGGAAACCCATACCTTTTGTCCTGTTTTCTTCAACATAAAACCAGATAAACACCGATTTCTTGTCGGACACCCAAAATTGTCACAAAAACACCGAATTTCTATCGGGAAAATAACCCCCCCCCCCCCCAAATGGAGAAAAAAAATAAACCCCGAAAACACAGAACCCTAGTTATAAACACAAGTGGCCTCTGATATGAGCATTAAATAATATCATATATGTTGTGTTTCTTTACCCTGAAACAACCGGGGCATTTAGCGTTGAGACATCGCTACTTACGAGAAAATAAAGCATCTTTATTGCACAATAACTGTTTGACGAGTCAGCTAAATTTACCGTGAAATCAAGTCTGTCATTATCTTTGAAGCCTTTCATGGTACGTTGACTTTCCTGGCTTGCTGGCTCAGACATTCTTAATGAATCCCCGCACGAGGATCTTTGTGCCGACCTTGTTTTGTAAGTGAGTGTTTTCTTTTTAAGTAAACTACAATTGGCGACGAGATGTTTCGGTGCCGCGCTCTTATGCATCCTATCCCTGACGTCACAACCTGGATTATATAAGTACTGTCTTAAAAATGCCTGCTCGTCTATTACCCGCAAAACACTCAAAGAGCCAATCTCTGTGACCTCCGAAATCAGCTCAGCGAATGATGAGGCGGAACATCTGTTTAGACCTCAAAGTTAAGTCTGCGTTTTGGCATTACGCAATGCAAGAATAACGCTTTGCACTGCGTAATGCCACAGCACAGACTTAATTTTAAGGTCTAAACGTATTTTCCGCCTCATCGTTCGCGAAGCTTATTTCGTAGATCGCAGAGATTGGCTCTTCGAGTGTTTTGCGAATAAGTAGACGCGCAGGCATTTCTTAAAATGTAGCGAGCGACAAGTTCGTTGGGGGGTAAAAAGCGCGATGGAAGCCTGGTCATCACGTTCCTAAATCAAGACCGTCAGTGATAAGAGCATAACATTTCTCTTATTTCCGTCGATGCGAGCAGAAATAATCCTACTCAAGAGATCAGAGCGTTTGGCCAATCGTGAATCACACACAGCCCACAGTCGCATCACAGCGACTTTTTTGGTGGAGCACGTCGCCAATAGTGGTCACGATCCAGTTTTCCGCGTGACAGCAATAGTTATTACAATGACGTGACTATATATTGTTTCTTGATCTAAAAACTTCTTCATCGTGTCCTTCTGTATGCTTCACGACTCAATAAACATTTTGCTATGAGGTCTGTTTACAGATACATCGCAGCGCTACAGCGTTGACTTAGAGTAACTGTGTAGGCTCTCTTTGTAGAGTCAGAGTATCGCGTTCCTTTTCCTCTTGCCGCCAACTCCGTATTGGCGGAGAAGCGGTCAAGCGCACCGAGCTGGATCCGACCTCCGTGCGGAAAAGTGACCTTGCAGGCGCCGATTTTCGGGAGGATCATGTTTCTCGCTTTGCGTTTGCGAAATACAGATCCTACACTGTAATACAACGAACTGGAAGGTTCCTCGTCCATTCAACATTATGTGTAGCCACTGGATACAGTATAATCGCGTTGTGTCATAACGCGAGCGATGTTTTAAAACAAGTTTTCAAAGTCTGGGAAGAAGACAACATGGAGTACGATCACGTAGCTCGTATCTCCGGCGCTCACGGAGTGATACGCGAGTGGCACATCCGGGCATTTCGGACCAGACAAGAACGCGTAACTATAGCTTGCGAAAGGACGATGTTTTCGTCGGCTACTACGTTCTACCGAAAGCATACAGAGAAACAGGAGACAAATGACAAGACAACGGCGCACGCAAGGCGTGTCGCCGCACTATATCTTCTCTGCTCCGCACGCCGCAGCACGCCGCCTCATAGCCACGCCATCCGCGCATCCGGGGCTCTTGCAGAAACGACGGTCGCTTCCCGCAGTGCGGCCTTAGATCCCACATTGCCGCCTTAGGAGCACCGTTGCGGTACTTTGCTCCGCAAGCGGAGTATATTACAGTTACTCTACACTGACTTTACTCTAAACGCGTGCTGACGGGAGTGTTCACCAGATTTGTATAGCACCGTCAAAACGGTTGCTCATGGCAGACGATAAGTAGCTGATGACACGTGAACAGCGCTGTAATAGCGCTCCACTCCATGTGGGAACCGGCCTTTATTGTGTCTTTCTTCGGTGAATAGGGGGTATTCTAGGGGCATCGTGTTGTTGGATCTTGCTCGCAGCGTACCTTCGGAACTAGCTCCCATTTACCGTCTTCCGCGAACAACGATTCTGGTTGTGTGGAATGAACGTTGTCCGCACATCCTCTTGCATCCCTCGTAGTACGTGAAAGCAAAGCTACGGGTTCTCGTGCGTTCGCAAACATGGAGCGCCGATCAAAGCTTTGCTCGTGCGGTGCTTGCTTCTTCTGAAATGCCAGAAAAAATTGCCCTCTAGCATCTTTTTGAGCATCCGCTGCGAACAAAGTCCAACAAAATGGCGTCCCGTGAATCAATCTAGTGGTGTATTTCATGATGCGTTTTCTTTCGTCATTTTAAGACATTCGTTTCTTCAGCTTTTTTTCCTTCTTCGAACCACCGCTACCGCCTACGTGCGTGAAAATGCTTTTTTTAATTTATTTCAAGTCAAAAATTTTCTTTTACCCTTTTACGTTAAAGTCATGCTCTACTTTTCGGTGTGAGTGTGGCAGAGTCGTGACTTTAAAGCCGGGGTCACACTGCTCATGCGTCATACAAAAGACAGTCTGCAGACACGAGTCACCGCAACATCCGTGGTTCGAATGCCCCGAGCCAAGTTTCCTCCTTGAACTCATCGCCCTCCGGCATTTGAAGCACGGATCTCTCAGTGAATCGAGTCAAAATTTGTATGCGGACTGGCTTTTGTATGATGTATAAGAAGTGGGACTCCGGCTTAAGGTTTTTCGTAAACACCGCATAATATATTGATCACAGTGCAAAACAATTAGTGATGTCGTTACTATTATAATTAGTATCGTCATTGTCACCGTTGTGGTCGTCATCATCATCATCAGCATCATCAACATCATTAGTATAGTAGTAGTGTTCTTAGTATGGAGAACAACAGGGCATGGTTGACCATAACACCGATCGCCACGCCTCCTGTTTTCTGTTTTGGGCCAGTGCGGGTAGAAAGTGAGAGAGAGAAAGAAAGAAAGAGAGAAAAATGAGACCAGAGCGCGGGGTCCTCAGAACACAGAGCTCTGGTTGGAATGTTTAGTGGGTAGACGCAAAGCTAGCTGCTTTTGTCTCTAGTCACTCTTCGAACTCGTTCGACCGCGGAACGCCTTCGGCGTTTGCGTTCGAGCGCGATCGACCGGTGAGTAGAGACAAAGGCATGTATCTTTGTGTCTACCCACTAAACATTCCAACCAGAGCTCTGTGTTCTGAGGACACCACGCTCTGGTCTCCATCTCCCCGTAGTTTCACCCGGCATAGAAAACGTGAGTAAACGAACCTGCTCCTACTTGCCCCCACCAGGTGACAAGGAGTCATACAAACGAGTAACGGTGTGTATGACCGAGAGGGAACACTTCTCCATACATTTAGAAGCACCTAGACGATTCGTGTTTACTCTTACCCCGAGCGGAAAATATAAGGAGGCTAGATTGACCTTGCCAAGTCAGTCTCGACCTACCTCACTCCTGAACATTCTAGGTGGAATCTTTGAGATACCAAGAATAGTAAATGAGCAGCCGAACGTGGCCATGCCGACTCATTCGACTTTCCCGACGATGACGCGCACTGTCGCCAGCGCTCGACTCTGTGTTTCCGCCGACCCCGACATCCGCGACGCTCTCTACTTAAATATATCTTCACCAACCCCTTTTGTTTGTTTGTTTATTTTGAGCGCAAGTTCGCCTCATTAAACGTTTATTTCAGTTTATTATTCATCGTGTCGTCGCCTTCATCCGAGACTCCGTGTCCTTATACGGCTGTTCACAATTTTTGGCCCAACATTTTTGTTTCAACATTCCGATTTTTCTGCAACGATAAGTTTATTTTAATATTACGATCGTGACGTTCAACGCATACTTTGAACTATTCCCATGCTTATATTTGCGAACAACTTAAGGTCTGATGGACACTCAGAAACACTTTATTTATGTCACGAGAACACGGAAACGTGGCACTTTTAAATTCATAGCTAAAATTCGACTACTATTGGATGCGAGACAGTTCTTAAATTGGAAAAGTTTATTAAGTAGCTCGTAAAAAGGTTATTATATATACCAAAATAGTTCGAAAGTAGAGGCAACCGGATATACGCCCTTTCGCATTATGCCGCAGTGCGCTCCGACTCCAAAGCTGCAAAATTGCCACGAAAAATTTCGACTCTAATTAGCTTGTAACGTAATTAATACCCTCGAGAGCTAATGCTCATAATTAGGTCGTAATAAACGAAAATAGAGTGCTCACAAAGACGTTTATAGAAGATATTGGAGCCGAATGCACTTTTTCTTTTTCTTTCTTTTCATTTTCATTTATATTTTACCGGGACATTTATCTAAACCCAAGCACGGACAAAAGGCTTTTGCCTGGGCTTAAATTACTAAAACCCGTTTTCCAATACACAGCTATAAAGATGGGGGTGGCTGAGGTACTAAAAATGGCAAATCGTATGCCTAGCTCCATTTAACAAGATTATCATGGGCACCAGGAAGGACTTCCTGTATGTCGGGAAGACCAGCCAGTTCACTGCTAGAGTAATGGACGTCCTTCATAAAGAGAGAGAGAGAAGGAAGGACATGAAGCGGACTAGAACAGGATGGATGGATGGATGGATGCGACTGAATATCAAGAACATCTTAGTGTTCAGCGCCCTATGGCGCAGCAGCCATTCTCCGAACCACTTTTCCCCGTCACGAAATGTGTCTCGAATCATGGCTTCCAAGATCCTTGTCGCGCTTTGCGCGACAAGAATCTCGGGTATGTCACAACTTATCCAGGCTCCGCAAGACAGTGCTGATACACAACCGGCATTAGCATCTCTTAAATGTGTGAATGTGGTAAAGAGCCCGCATTTTCGTTAACGCTGCGAAGGCTGTAGCGCGTGAGCGCGTTGAGGCGCGATTCAAGTGCCGCTCAGCTGGTGCACTAGCTCTGGCAGTGCTTTCTTCCACCCATGACTTTGCTAAGGCTCGGCTTCTCGCAAGCCGGCCCTGCTTATCATTAAACACTCAGAGAGACTGTTGCGAAAAATTCCACTGTGGCGAAAGGCGAGACGGCGTCATGGCGAGACGGCGTCATGGCGGGCGTCATGGCGAGGCGGCGTCATGGCGAGGCGGCGTCCGAGCAACGCTTGAGAGAAGCGCCAAAGAACTGCAGAACGGAAACGATGAGTAAAGTTTGTCACACAAAGAAAGAGAGAACAACATTCGTATTTCAACTTACCGCTTCCTTTAAAAAGAAGTAATGTGCGTTGTGGTGAAATACGAGTGTAATTAGGGCAAACGAGAGCGGATTTCTAAGCCCAATGATGTTGATTTGCGGCCCAGTATCCCTAGCGCCACAGCGGCAAAATCAACCACAAACCATCATTTCTCTGTGCAGTTTTTGTTTTTGATTACCGTGCTCCCGACGAATGGTCTGGCAGAAAAAGAGCTTTGCGCGCCAAGAATCTAGGAAGCCACGCTCGAGTAAACCTGGTTCGAAAAACGTCCCCGCGCTTGCCGCGTGGCGCAGAGAGTCGAGATTCCCGAGAGTGCCTCAACGTTGCTCGTCGTCTAAGATTCCCAGCTGCCGTCCTCTCCCTCTCATCTTAGCAGTGTTGCGCAAGGCCTTCCTCTCTATGCGGGTAGAGACTGGAGGACAGGAGGAGAAGACGTGAGAATACCGAGCTCTAGAACGCGTTAGAACGCGGAACTCCGGTGTCTGACGCTTTGCGTTCGCGTACGAACGCAAAACGGTGCAGTGAGAGACAAAGGCGGCTAGCTTTTGCGCCTGCCCGCCGCGATCAATCTGACCAGAGCGCGGCGTTCTGACATTTCCTTTTCTCCCTTCGTTTCTGCCCGTATATAGACGAGGTTATGAGTAAGAAGCTTACCGAGCGTATATTCCGCCGTGTTTTCCCCCAGTCAGTCTTTCCTACCCGCTGCTATAATCTTTGACAGGGTTAGAACGGCTGGGAGGTGTTTCAGTTGTCCCGACTCCATCACGAGATCCCTACCTTCAATGACGCTTCGGCGTCTCGCGACCTTCCAACGTGCGCGCGAAACAAAAGCACGACGAAAGGCTAGACGCGCATGCTGGAGAGCGGGTACTCGCAAAGAGACGCTGTACGGTTCTCATCCGTTCAGTGACTATAAAAGGGCGCGTCCACTTCAGTTTTTTTTTCTTCTTTATCTTTGTGTCGATGGTGTCACGTATGACATAAAGATTATTACAGCTACTTCGTTACTGCAGCCTGTGCTCATCTTTTTTTCTTTTTTTTTCGTATTATCAGTGACAAAACAAAAATGACCGTGGAACAAACAATAAGGATCAAGGGGTTTTGTCACCGCACTCAAATCGGAGCCCTAGCCATTTTAGACGCCCCAGTTACAACTAAGGTTTTTTTTCTGTTTTTAATAAAGACCGATAAACACAACAAAAAAAAACAGCGCGGTAATTTTATTGTTTAATTTAGGTTTATTTGGCAAATTTTAGACTTTTATGTACTCAATTCTCTCCAAAAAGAAAAAAGAGAGTATTTAAGAATTAAGTTTGATCAGCACACAGGGTTAATGGTCCTGAGAAAGTGACACCACAGTCATCTTTCGAATCTCGGACCATTGTCAAAAGGGGTCTTAATGCGGATGTCGCCAAAGTTAATTCAGGACAGGCCATTGACTTTCGGGTCACGATAAAAGCCACTGTTTTCGTCCCCAGTTTGAGCATACTACTGGGTGATTCAAGGAGCGGCGAGGCTCTTTAAATTGACCGCAAAATTCGGTTTCTTAACCTATCGCGTTCCGATTTTGTACAGCGTTGCCACAGGTGGCGCATTCTTTCTATAAAATTCTCAATGAGCGAGCTTACCTGAGGAAAAAGTAAAAAAAGAAAGAGGCTCAACTCCTATGGAAACGCAGCGAAGCCACCTGTGGCCAGCGCTGTACAAAATCGTAGCGCGATAGGTTAAGAAACCGAATTTTGCGGTCGATTTAAAGAGCTCTGGCCGCTCCTTGAATCACCCTGTATTTGTGCTTCTTAGAAGAAGGAGAGGTTGTGCTTTGTCACAGTGAAAGCTATGAACAATACATTTGCCTAAAAGGAGAAAGGGGGAGGGCGCAGTTGGAGTTTCTCTATTACAGCGGTTCTCAAACAAGGTCCGCAAAAGCGTTCTATAAAGAACAAAAATAGAGGACCGGGAAGCCCTGTTTTATTAGTCAAACACGGCACTAAAAGATAATTTTTTTTTTTCAGATTGGGAAGAAACGTTTTAATTTTCGGGTGAGTTTTCTAGTGCATGTGTCAATACAAGAAGTCTACTTCACACTAGCCCTTAGTTATATCCATTTAATAACTCATTATTATAATTAACCTATACCTTTGCCCTCTCCTCACCACGAACCGGGTCCTCCATCATCTCCGCCGATCCACAAGAGATCCGCGAGACATCAATGTTTGAGAACCACTGCTCTATTACATCCTTTACCACTTCACCTAGCGCGGTCACGGAGTGGGTTGATGGAACAGGATGAGATGAATACGAGCTTGCCAGCGACTACCTCCAGGTGTTTATTGATTTTAAGGAATCGACGTTTATCGGAGCAACACTTGTGTGTAACTTTCTGTCGTGGGACAAATTTGTATTACCAGCAGTGGCACCAACGCCAAATGCAACTGTGTTATTTACTCTCAAAATATGCAAGTGTGTTTTTTGTGTTTTATTTTTTATTAATCACGCGTTTATACCCTGAACTTATCTTTTTTTTAAAGTAGGAAACACTGAAGAGTAAAGATCATCCGGCGGGCTAGCTGGTTGTACATGTTAAAATATTAAAGCGCAAAACGACGATGAAGGAAAAACGAGGGATACATTAAGATAGTAGAAAGCAAAACGACGAGGAAGGAAAAACGAGGAAAAAATAAAATTCAACATTTCAGAAAATTGCGAATTAAACCAAAATAAACTCCGATAAACTCCGCATTTTCCTCAAGAAATAAACTCCGAAAAACACCCTCTAAAACTGACAAAAAATAAACTCCGAAAACACTAAATCCTAGTTATAACTAAGGTTTTTCTGTTTTTGGTAAATGCCGATAAACACCGAAAATTAACCCCCGAACTCGTTCTCGCGATTTCGGAGAAAACGGAAAAAAGAAAAGATTGCAGCTGTCCTTCAGGAAGTAAAACCTTCTTTCTTCACACACCAAAAATTGACGCCTAAAAACACTGACTCTGTGGGGAAAGAATAAACCCCGAAGAAACATCCCCGAAGGGTGCTAATGAACGAAGAACCAACCTCCGAAGGGTAAAAAGGAACAAATCATCAGAAAGCAGCTGTTGATGACGGTGAAGCATTCAAGGAGATCGGAGGACAAGGTGTCCTACGATACGGTAAGCTGATTGTAAATAACGAAACATACACTTGGGATATGGAACAGGTGCACAGAGTGAAGGTTACCGGGATACAGGAGGATGAAAATTGACGTCGGAGAAGGAACTGTCAAGAGTTTAAATTGATTAATTTAAATGCTAGGAGTGTAGCGAACAAAGTTTAGGATGTAGAGAAAATACTATTGGTGCATTCCCTTTATGTGATGCTAGTTACAAAGACCTGGTTAAACCCTAATATACTAAATTCGGAAATTTGCCCCCTGATTACAACATGTTAAGAAAGGATCAGACCATTAAGAGGAGGGGGAGTTGCGGTCTTTTTCAGACAGGAAATATCTTGTAAGTAACTTTGTGACATGTCTAACTTGGAGTCGTTATTGTGTAAGGTAGTTAGTTGTACATGATGTATCATATGTTATTTGTGCAATCTACAGACCGCCAAATTCTCCATTAAACCTCATACCACTTCTTGGGGATAAGCTGGTTAACTATACAAACTTCAATAGAAACTTCATACTAGCCGGGGACTTTAACCTACCAAATACAGACTGCTCTCATATGACAGTTGGAAATCTGAATCGTGTTCATGGAGATGCTCTTCTGGATTTTGCGTTCTCCCACAATTTAGCCCAATTCGTTGAACAGTTGACACGAAGCCAAGGTAGCTCTCAGTCAATACTCGATCTCCTGTTTTTAAATGATAAACTGAGTGACCTTCCTTATACATGTACAATTCATGAGGGTATTCCTGACCACCAAATGGTAGAGGTGATCATACCGATTAAGAATAACAATATTTCTAAAATAAAACTTGTTAGAGTACCGGATTACAAAAGGGCTGATGATGTTTCTCATCATCAAGTGACATCTCTCAAGTGACAATTCTATTTGGAATTGTCACTTAAGAGATTTACTAGTTATGCCGATACTTGTGGTACGGATGTAGATCAACTGTGGTTGTACTTTGTGGACATTGTGAACACCTGTATCCAGCGATATGTGCCTTTTAGAAATAAGAAAACCAAATGTTAAAAATAACTTGGATTAGTAGACATATTCTTCATCTGAAGCGTAAGATTGCCCGAGGGAAAAAAATAAGCGACATCGTGCTGTACATGCTCCTGATGGAACAACTTTCAGCTTAAGTTCCAAACTAAAACAAATGACAGCCGAGTCAAAACAATATTTCTTTAACGTGACGTTGAAATCATTCCTATCACATGCACCACAGAAATTTTGGCGGTATGTCTAAACTTCAAAGCGGGAATCTTTGATAACAACTATAACTCTAAATCAGTTTAACACATTTTTCGAATCGATATTTACCATAGATGACGGATGTCTCCCAGAGATAGCCCCGACATGTCTTCCGGCATCGACGACGTAGTTGTCTCGGAGGAGGAAATTTTTCATTTATTAAATAACGTTGATCCAAAGAAATGTCCTGGTGCTGATTCCATTCATAATGAGTTTTTGAAACGTTACGCAGAGTGGATTTCGAAGTATCTATTCATAATATTTAAGGTGTCTTTGCGTTACGGGGTACTACCAAATCAATGGAAAATTGGAAAAATTATTCCTATTCACAAATCAGTAGATAGAAACAACCCATCAAACTATAGGCCTGTATCTTTAACTAGTACGTGTTGCAAGCTTCTTGAACACATCATGTTTTCACATATGATTCCATATCTTGATGATCATAATATTCTTACTCCATTCCAGCACGGTTTTAGAAGATCATTATCAACGAGTACTCAGTTGATCGAACTAGTTCATGAGCATTCAAATTCAATAAATGATAGGAGTCAGACAGACCTAATTTTTCTTGACCTCTCAAAGGCGTTCGATCGCGTATCGCATCCTAAACTTCTCCTGAAGCTTTCTGCTATCATTTAAAAATAATCAATTACTTACTTGGGTGGCCTCTTATCTGTCTAATAGAACGCAACATGTATATCTTGATGACAAGACTTCCTCACTACTTCCAGTAACATCGGGGGTACCACAGGGTTCAGTGTTGGGGCCTCTTTTATTCTTAATTTATATCAATGATATCGTTAAGGACATTCATGTTCCGGTTAAATTATTCGCTGATGACTGTGTTATTTACTCTCAAATAAAATCACCCCAAGATCAGGTAATACTTAATGAGGCATTAACGAAAATTAAGGAATGGTCAGACAAATGGCAAATGAAAATAAACTACGATAAAACCGTTGCAATGTCAATAACCTGGAAAAAGAATCCTTTGAAATATAGCTATTCAATAAATGCAAACCCCATCAAATATTGTTGACCACTACAAGTACCTTGGAGTGACAATAACTAGTAAACTACTTTGGAACCAGCATATAGATGACATAGCTAATAAGGCTAGGGGAAAATTGTATACACTTAGACGCACCTCGAAATTCGAGGATAGCGAAACAAAAAAGACTGCTTACCAATCACTCGTACGACCAATACTGGAATACGCTCACACAGTTTGGCACCCGCAGACAGCAGATGGGATTAATAAACTTGAACGCGTGCAAAAACCGGCTGGGAGATTTATATCTAATAACTTCAGATATACTGTGTCTGCGTCAAGTTTACTGCAACAAGACAACATCCAGCCATTGGAAATTAGAGCGAAAATAAACAGATTGGGAAATCTATATTCTTTTAATGGAATCTTCAATGTCAATAATGATAGATACATTAAATTTCCTACAATAGGATCGGCTAGAATAAATCAAACTATGAACTATTAAACAATATAGAATTAAGCACGATGTCATTCAAATATTATTTTTCCCACGGGCAATTAACGAATGGAATTATTTGTCTAACAAAATGGTAACCCTTCCGTCACTTGATATTTTCGTTGAGACAGTCGCTTCTGCCACGAGAAAGTGCTGGTTAGCACTATCACACCAAGTCAATATGTAACCACCCCTGCTGCTGGCCCAGCAGGCGTGAGCCTCAGCATTCTCTAAATAAAGAAATAAAAAATATAGAAAAAATTAAACCCCGCAAACACGGAACCTAAATGTAACATCCCACGTCAAGCTTCGCCGCAAAGCATATCGTCGTGCAAAGAAGCCGCCTCGAAGCTTTTCTTCAAGAAGTGAGATAAGAGCTCCACTCCATTCACGTGAACAGTTAAGGTAAATAATTAATCGATAACAACAACTTATAGGGGTCGCAAGATGATTGCTCCCTCGTCATTCGTTAGCCTTCGCCGGCGCCTGAAATGACATTGCCTGTACTCGCAGTTGTAAAAAATTTCCGTATACCGTTTTTTTGTTTTTGTTTTTTTTAACAAAACATTGCTGAAGTCGGGGAGGAACCACTCATGCGAGTACATACGAAGCACTATAGTAAGTTACAGATTAAGAAAAGTTTTCGAGGGAAAGGAATTGCTTGGGAGGAGAAAGCAGACAAAACGCTCGAGAGAGGAGGAGGTTTCCTCCTCTCCTCTCCAGCACCCCGTTTGCTTCCTGTTCCCCAGCCCTCCTTTCTCCGTAAACTTTTCTTAACCTGTAACTGACCATAGCTGAAGTGTGGTTTTACTTCTCTTTACTTTAGCCTTCCCGAAACATCTTCTATCGCAAGAAAGCGGCGACGGTCCATATTAGAGCTTCTTCGAGCTGGACGCTATCAGAACGGCTGGAAATTCCAACAGGTGCTCATTTGCTGAACCGCGCCGTGAATAGCCCACGTATAGGAAAGAGAAACAAAGGTGCGCGTTAAAAATAAGCGAAAAGAAAGATCGAGAAAAGAAGGTGGGCGAAAGAGAGCAGGCCAGTGAGAAAGAGCCAATATACTCTAATAGATCCGTGGTCGGAACTCTACTTACCTGGACAACGAAAAGCTTTTTCTCTGCCGACAGCGCTTTTTCTTTTATTTGTACTGTGTGTTTGAAGAGGGGTGGGGGCGTTGTCAGTGGTACAATTTATGTTGTACTTCATTCTACTTAAAGTCCACCTGCAGCCGATGCTACGATCTGATATAGAGCCAATCAAGAATTGCCAAAACTGCATCGTCACTGTTAGTTTTCCGTTGTTCCTTCGTGAGTTTTGTTATCGACCGGCTAAACAATACACGCACAAAAAAAGCAGAATCACGGTGCGTTCGTTGTGCGTGATCGGTTTAGTCGATGATGGCAAAAGCGCAAAAGCGACGAGGACCGTGACGATGCAGTTTTTGACGCTGCTTGATTGGCTGCATATCAGATCGTAGCGTCGGCTCCGGACGGACTCCAAGGGAAACGGAGTATTATTCCCCGACGGGTTCGAAAAACCGAATAAATGATAAAGAAGGCGGACCACCAACTATAACACATGCGCTTTTCGAAGAAAGGGAAGACAAAATTTGTAGTAATTTGCACGGCAGCCAACGACCAACATAGTTTTGAAGTTAACGTAGCTATTTAGTATTCCTCCACGAAGGATTGACGTAACAATATTCTCCTTTTTAGAAGCCACTCAATAAAACTCGCTGATGAAAAAAAAAGGTTTATGTGCATCACAAAACGTGAGAGTGTACGAGAACATAAAGAATACAGTAGGGAGAGCACATTTCTGGGAAAAGATCTGCATGAATTAGGAATGGCATTTATTACCGCTATGAAATCGAAGTTATTGCAAGTTTTTATCTCTTTTCTTTTACATTTACAATTTAAATTGATATATTATTGAGTGAACAAGCACCTGATTCCAGTCGAGAATTCGGAGCAAATATAGTGAAGCTCGTCGTTCTTCATTTATTGAAAGCATAATGTCATATGTACGAGGACTAGCACTAAACAAAAAAATAGAACGTTTAGCGCTGTCGCTTCGCAGTTGCTTTCTTTACTTTTGACTGTAAGTTTTCTTTTCCAGTGTTATGCGCATATTTGCTTCTTAACAATGTCATTAACGCCGGCGAAATGCTTAAATCACAAAACGCTTTCCATTTTCTGGGAAATAAGAACGTGCGGGGGCGTTCCGAAATATGGGAACAGAACAATCTATCAGGTGGGAAAAAAATTACGTTACGTGTTCTAGGACGTTTCCAGGGGATGTAGGTTTTCTAAATCCAACGTACGTGCTCCCCCACGAAACGTGTGGGGCGACAGCCCTCGCGGCCTCTAGAAAGAGCCAAGCGATTGGGAGACCCAAAGCTACCGACGGTTCAAAAAGAAACGTGACTATCTTGTTCGTGGAAGATCGACACAAGATGGACAAACATTGTTGGGTGCATGTGGCCGGCACCCGACATTGTATGCACAGTGGACTAGGGCCTGTTGTGTAAACTGAGGAGGTGGGTTTGTGGAATTTAGGTAGCCAAACAGGAGTGATGGCTGATTGTGCTTGTGGAGTGTGAAGGCACTTAACAAACTTGGGAAGTTGGGGGGGGGGAGGGGGCTTGCTTACTTACTATGCATATGAGGGTGACTAGGTTTAGATAAGACGGTGGCTTTAGGCGCCCCCCTCCCTCTCTTTTTGGCTCTACTGACCATCTATAGATATCCCGTGTTGCTTGTTTAGCCATGCTTCAATAGCATGGCGCAATAGGTTTGAGCTTATCCCGTAGGAATAGCACTGGCTTAGTAAACTCTATGTAAGTGTGTTTTTTTTTTTTTAAGGCTGCGAAAATGGTGTTTTTGTAACTTGCCCCACGGCTGCACGCTTTCCGCGATCTCTTTACTTATAAAGTAGGGTGCCATTGAATGGAACATCCTTCGTTATGGAAAGGTGTAAAAAGGGTGTAAAAAAAGGTGATGTGGTGCGGTGCGGGGAAGCGATAAGCCGCTTCAGACTGCTTTAGCGGAAGTTATCTTTGCGACCACATTGAATAGGTATACATGTTCCCACGCTTTTTTTACTTGGATATGCATGTTTTTAAACCTCGAAATATTGTGAAGTTTTTTTTTTTCTTTTTGTTCAAAATATTAACCTGAACAAAGCAACATACTTGCAATTGTTGTAATTTTGAAGGCCTTCACCTGAAAATTAGCACCTATCAATTGTTGAGCATATAAAGCGGCCGAGCAGTCCGCAACATCGTGATTCCGGGATCGCGCATGCTTCGTTGAGTCTGTATTTATCATTTCTGTGCATGTGACAACTGAATGTGGTTTATGTTACTTGAGAAGTGGTTGCCCATAAAAATATGTATCTGTGATTTTGCTTGGACTGCCAGCACCTTATTTCTAGGGTATTTACGACCACCCCAAAATTAGGGTGTTGCTGTAGAGACGTTCAGATGTTAGCACTATAGGGCAAGATGATTCACGCCCTAAAAGATGTAAAAGTTTCTATTGCGCAATAACAGCTGTGGGCTGCTTTAGCAGTGACATCGAGCCGGCCATAAACCACTATAGATGGTTCTGGCGAGGGCTTCAGCAGGCCACAAGAATATACATGTAGAGCAACAACTATCAAAGGAATCATACAAGTTGCGTGGGTTAGAGAATAGCGGTGGCGGTAGAGAATAACAAAAATTAACTGCACCAAATGAACGACAAAATCTTGGCAAAGGCTGGCGTAAAACTGGCGACATCGTCGTCGTAAACCTCGTTCGTAGATTAACGTAACAAAGTGTAAACACGCTGTCCGTTAAGGCCTCTTGACGAAGCAATAGCAATCAGAATGTTCGAGTTAATATATAATGCCCAACCCACTGAGAAAACAAAAGCAACTATTAGATTCTTTATTTATGCGCCATCTTTGCACCCTGTGATAATGGCCGTTCTCGTCAGACCCGTGCAATTGTTCGAACTAGTACTTTCTTGTTCTGCTTACCTTAGTGTGTGTACGCCCAGCGCTTATTTTTCGAGCATTTGAGAACGGATAATGGCCCCGTTTTAACAAACGGCCGGCAATTACAAGCACGAAACGATAAACTAAATTAAGGACTCTAATCGCTTTCTCTATCTTCCCACGTCCAACAAGCAAAAATATATTTTCCCCGGCGGCGGGCAGCGACATGGGGCTATACTGAACCAGCGCAATTATCTGGTTATTCGCGTTTATGAAATCCATCAAGCGAGCTGATAAGTCTAGACGGGAACGCCTTCCGACGTCAGAAACAATTATCCCGAGGATCGATAACCGAGGAAGCTAACGAGCTACGGCGGTCCCAAAATTAGCGCGGCTGAGACTTCGTAGATAACGCGCGGAATCTATCATCGACACGAGTGAAGCCCGAGATTTACGAATCAAGTCCTTGCCACACGCGAAGCAAGTCGCGCTACAGTTTAGAGTCTCGGCGAACGACCCCTGTCGCGTATTCTATACCGTCTACAGTTACCACGAGTCACGAGTTGTTGTGGTTGTTGCTGTTTTGTAAAACCGGCTTGGAGGTTTCATTTCCGGGGTCTATCATTGCTTACCAAAATCACAGAGCTTCACCTATAAAGGGGTCCGTGTTTTCGGTAAATACCGGTAACCCCAAAACTTTACCGCCGAACCAGTTTTATTCAACTGGAAGAAAACAAAAACCAAACAACTTCGAATTGAAGCTGTCTTTTAAAATGAATAACCCGAGCTTTACGAATATAAATCGTTATCTGCAACCTTAGTTTGTGTTTATCCGGAACACAGCCCGCGCTGAACTGTCCGCCAAGCTGCTTCTTCGTTTTGGAACAGCACCCACTGTCACGTTTCCCCTCTTATCCGAACGTTTTCTCAGTATTTGGGTTATGCACATGTCGTCTGGACGTAGGGGAAGTGTGAATTGCAAGTAAATCCTCCTAAATATAATTATGCCTTTAAAACTACATTCCATTTATGCACTTTCGATGTTGAATATAAATTTCCGTCTACATTAAAAGTACAGGAAAACCTTTACTGTAAACGACTCATTTTTCGCGGGCTCAAATTTTCGCGAATCGGGCCAAAGCTGAAAATTTGAAATCATTCGCGGGTTCTAATTTTCGCTAATCGAATGCTGCTTCCGTAGCGTTCACATATTGCCCGAATTGTTCGCGGGACGTATTTTTTGCGAATTGTAGGCAATAGACCATTTGCTGTCTTACGCAAGCATCAAGGAGAATGCAGGGATTGGTGTTCCACGCGCCGCACGTGCTAGCCTCACCAGTAGTAAATTTTCTAAAGCAAATACCTAAAACAAATGGCATCTTGCACGCGCGTTCGTCAATGCTTTCGTTTGGTTATTTACTTCGAATCTTTTATACAGGAAAGGCGTGCGCGTGTGGCGCGTGGAACACCAATCCCTGCATTCTCCTTGATGCTTGGGTAAGACAGCAAATGGTCTATTCGCGAAATTCGCGAAAATTAGGTCTCTCGTGAAAATTTAGTCGTTTACAGTATTTTGTTTTACATGTTTGTGAGGAAACCTATTTGAGTTTTAAAATAGTTGTAAACAACATATAATTACCGATTCATTCAGTACCGTGAGCTACGAGCCCTCGAGATAAATACAAAAATTTAGCGCCATCGTTTTCGCCCTTTTTTGTCACAAAATACGAAATAAAAACGCCCCACGGAACAGCCGAATAAGGTCGGAGCCGCGATGCCCGTCAATCATTAATTATTGGGGACTCCTAATAGCACTAAAATTATTTTCGATGCTTTTTCAAATTATTATCATCATTATTTTTGAAAGGTATGACTTAACGGATAACCAAAAATAAAATCGGTGTGGTTTAAATCCTAATTTATATTACAATTTAAATCGCAAATGAAATTTCCACTTTTCTTTCTATCCTATTAGCGCCGAGAAGTTTCGGTGGCGCCCTCTGATGGTTTCCGTTCCCGACGTCACGACCAGGATTTGCCACGCCGTGATTGGCAGGATTTACCTCGCCATTAAGCGGCGATTGGGCAGGCATTATCATTGTCCAGGAAGCTACGGTATCGCCAATCGCGAACTTTGACCAGAGCGACGCTTTTGGTGGCGCACGTTGCTAATGCCTTCGTCGAACATTCCACAATGTAGTCGACTGATAGCTTACTAAGAGGCGCAGGGCGTGGTCTGTTATGATTCTCGCTTCCTGATTGGTTGTTTAGAGTTGTCATCAACCGATAACGCAATCTGCTTGGCTGCGGACCAATAATCCGATGCTCAAGACCAACAGCGTGATTGGTTCTTTGTCGTTCTCAACGGATAATTCAACAATATGATTGGGCTAAGAAACGATAAGAAAGTGTCCCGCGTTCCTCAAGTTGCCGGTGACTGCAGGTATCACATTGATTACAGATTTTCCGCTGCGGGGTGATACAGAAAGAATGATAGAAAGAGAGAGAAAGAGAGAATAAGGTTAATGATGTCGAAATTTTGGCTGGTAACACGAACAAACAGGACAATCTCGTCTGCATTCGTCATTTTTGTATTGATACTGTCAGCCCCTCCAGGGCTATTACAGGAGCGGTAATGGGCTACAAAAAGAAAAGCATTCATGCACTCAAAACAAAAAACATCAATGCATACAAACATGTAATAAATAATAACTTCGTGGTATATCGTCAAGCGCTTTGCTATTCATGTTTTTCAAAAAAATCCCAAACTTTTATAAAAAAAAAGTTTTATCAGGAAGTTTATTTTATTCTCTAATGGCCTTTGGAAAGAAACTATACTTAAAGCGATCATTTTTAACGGCTGCTTTCTTAATATGCATGCAATGACGGTGTCCACTATTTTCACCAAAGCGCACATTCATGTAATTATTCTTGTCGATTTTAACTAAACCACGAAATATTAGGGAAATTAATTTTTGGCGATCACACTTCGTTCTTAACTCAAGAGCAGAAAGTTCGGCAAGTCTACAAAGTTCAGTGGGTGAATGGGAATGGTGGTATTTGTTAAAAATGAACTTTGATGCAAGCCGTTGGACTTCATCGAGTTTTGACAAATTTGTTTCTGTGTGTGGATCCTATACTATTTCTGCATATTCGAGAACAGGTCTCACCAAAGTTTTGTAAGCCAGGTGTTCTTATTTCTGGCGAAGCACTTGAGATATTTCTTCTAAGATACCCGAGTGCCTGGTTGGCTTTTATGGATACATTTTCGACGTAAGTATTCCATCGTAAATCGCTAGTGAACGTTAATCCTAAATACTTAATTTTCGTCTGCGTGGACTAGTTTGTTATCACCTATGAAATATTGATACCTTAAGAATTGCTTTTTTCGCGTTATTGAAATAATAACCGATTTGCGAGGGTTTAGAAACATTTGCCATTCGTCGAACCAAAGCTTGATTTTGAGTAGATTATCGTTTAGATTAATTTGATCTTGAAAAGTTTCAATCTTGCTGTATAATGCACACTCATCAGTAAACAACTTCATACCACAGCGCATGTCGCCTATAAACAATAAAAACGAAAGTGAGCCTAGCACACTACCCGGGGTTGTAAAGTACCTTGTTACAAGTAAGTGAGAATAGGTATCTGGGTACATTTGTCGTACCTGAGGTACAAACCTAGGTACTTTCATTTCTCGGTATCTGTATCTGTATCGTAAGTATATTTTCAAATAACTTGTAACTAAGTGAAGTTACTTTTTACAAGTACTTTTCTATTCACTTCCTCAAAATGGTAGAAACTATAAATCTTGAAGTATTAACACAGTACCATGTGCCGTCATTAACGTTGAGTTGGATTCGACCTGGGAGGCACTGACTTGATCGAACGACGTTTTAGCGAACGAAGCCCCGCCCATGACGTTTTATCGAAAGACACTTTAGCGAACGGCGATGAAAAAATGTGTTCAAGAAGTTTTGAGCCTGTCCTAATGAGAGATATTGTCTGATAATCATCTACAGAAGAAGTCGATCCGCCCTTGTGTATAGGAATAATTTTAGCAATCTTCCAGCGTTTTGGTACAGAACCAGTATTTATTGAAGACTGAAAATTTTATATTATATACCTAGCTGCCCATTCAGCGTACCGTTTTAAAAAAGCATTTGGAATTCCATCGCGACCGGTACTTGTTTTAATGTCAATATTAGTGAGAGGTTTAGAACTCCTTGCTCTTGAATCAATAAATCATTAACTGGAGGATACTCAGAAAAAATCTTTCCCTACATTAACAGCTGCCCTATCATGAGTAAACACAGATGAAAAGAAAGAATTAAATTCCTCAACTCGTTGTTGACCGTTATCGGCAATACGTTCCTTCCTGGCTCGGAAATTAACATATCGCCAAAATTTGGCTGGGGCTTCAGTAATAAATCTTTTAAGAGTGTGTCACAAAAACCGGCCTGGTCCTGCTGGGCCACGCGTACTGTAAATGGCGCCACGTCGGCTGCATGCGGGGCCATGCATGGTCGCCGTGGGTGATGTGGCACTCCCTAGTTGGCGCTATACTTCGTCTCACCAGGATGGACTAAAGGCAGAAGCTACGGACCGCCAGATCCAATCCCGAGCCACTCAGAAATTGCGTGGTATTTCGCTTCGGTACGTATCTGTGACAATAGTGACAGATGGGCCAGTTGGTACATGACTTATCTTGACAAAATGCGTCGCAAGACAACTACAGAGCAAGTAAGATAACACGAAGCGCTACTTTCAACTGCATGTTTATTGAAACAACACACTATTTATATACCCAATCGGGCTTCAGAAGCAAGAATTCAAATTCCTTGTCAGTTAGATGCACTGACGGGGCACTAATGCATTTGTCATCCCCCTGAATTCTAATGTTAAATGACTCGAACATCTCTCTCGAGATTTTACTTTTCAGCTTTCCCAGAATTTTTGTTTTTTCCAGTTTCCGGGACGCAAGGGCATCTGTCGCAATGATTAGCTAAATTGCCCGAGGGGGAATTCCTCAATGATAGCGCGTGCTCTCTTGCCCTATCATTAACGCATCTGCCCGTTTGGCCCGCGTACCCCTTCCCGCATGTCATTGGAATTTCATATACGACCGAAGATGCGCATTCCACGAATTTTCTAGAGTGTTTCTTTCTGCAAACGTCACCTCCGTCTTGTTTGTTGTTAATTCTTCGGCACAGGCTGGACAGCTTTTCCGGGGCCGAAAACACAACCGGCAAATCAAAGTGTGCCGCCACTTTTTTTAGGTTGTGTGAGACCTTGTGGATATACGGTATAACAGCGGGTCTCACTCTCCTCCTAGGCTCCTGTGCTTCCTCGTCTTTCTTTTTCATCTTGGAAACAAGTGTTTCAGCCACCTCTTGAAGAAAACGATCAGGGTAACCCGACGATTTTAGGCGTTCCACCTGGTTGCAAAAACTACTTTTCACGGCGTGCTGACACGACTTGGCAAAAGATGCCTTCAAAAGGGAGGAAGCGATCCCTCTTTTAACCAGTTCAGAGTGTGCTGAATTAAAGGGCAAGACCGTTTTCTTTGAGCGTGGTTTGTACTCCCAGCACACCTGCTCCTCTTGAAAATCTAAACTGAAATCTAGGAATTGCAGCTTTCCTGACGCCACAAGATCAACACAGCTTAACTTAGATCGAGACTTAACAAGATTAAGACAGCGGCCAAGCAACTTTGTGAAACTCTTGAATTGAACAGCCTGGCGAAGAGGGTTCGGGGTTCCAAGAAGCTTAGCCTGGAAATGTTTGTCACTGCCAAAACTCATAAAGCTAATATTCCTTTTAGGCTGATAAGGACTCATGGAAAGGGACTCATGGCAACGTGAAGTCGGGGGTTCTTGGGCAAGCAGCTAGCGGGTCTTGATTTAAACGATCCGTTTCTGATTCGTAATTCAGAAGCGGCCATCCAGTGCTTGTCTGCAGATGTTTTCTACTCGGGCGGGTTCTCCATCGATGTAGAGGACTTGTTTTATTCCATACGGCATGACGAATTGTTCCCTGCGGTTAGGGAGTGCATAGAGCGTAACGACGAGATCGCGTTTAGGAACTCTAGCGGGCTTAGTGTGGACTCATTTATAGAACTGCTCACATGTTACCTGGATTCTACCTTTGTGTCTTTTGAAAGTGACTTGTATGTTCAAAAGCATGGGATCTGCATTGGGTCACGAGTCGCTCCCGTACTGTGCGACATTTTTTGGCGCGATTTGGCCGGGAAGTGCTCAGCAGTCTTAAAGAAAAGGGGGATGTTAAGATACTAAGATACGTGGATGACTTCCTGGTGCTGGTACCGCAGCTCACTGTATTGGATGATAACCTCATTCAAAGAGTGCTGGGAATTTTCTGTTTGAATTCGCGAGGACTAACGTTTACTCGCGAAACAATGGCGTCAGGAAAGCTGCAATTCCTAGATTTAAGTTTAGATTTTCAAGAGGAGCACGTGTGCTGGGAGTACAGACCACGCTCAAAGAAAACGGTCTTGCCCTTTAATTCAGCACACTCTAAGCTGGTTAAGAGAGGGATCGCTTCCTCCCTTTTGAAGGCATCTTTTGCCAAGTCGTGCCAGCACGCCGTGAAAAGTAGTTTTTGCAACCAGGTGGAACGCCTAAAATCGTCGGGTTACCCTGATCGCTTTCTTCAAGAGGTGGCTGAAACACTTGTTTCCAAGATGAAAAAGAAAGAAGAGGAAGCACAGGAGCCCAGGAGGAGAGTGAGACCCGCTGTTATACCGTATATCCACAAGGTCTCACACAACCTAAAAAAGTGGCGGCACACTTTGATTTGCCGGTTGTGTTTTCGGCCCCGGAAAAGCTGTCCAGCCTGTGCCAAAGAATTAACAACAAACAAGACGGAGGTGACGTTTGCAGAAAGAAACACTCTAGAAAATTCGTGGAATGCGCATCTTCGGTCGTATACGAAATTCCAATGACATGCGGAAAAGGGTACGTGGGCCAAACGGGCAGATGCGTTAATGAAAGGGCAAGAGAGCACGCGCTATCAGTAAGGAATTCCCCCTCGGGCAATTTAGCTATTCATTGCGACAGATGCCCTTGCGCCCCGGAACTGGAAAAAACAAAAATTCTGGGAAAGCTGAGAAGTAAAATTTCGAGAGAGATGTTCGAGTCATTTAACATTAGAATGCAGGGGGATGACAAATGCATTAGTGCCCCGTCAGTGCATCTAACAGACAAAGAATTTGAATTCTTGCTTGAGAAGCCCGATTGGGTATATAAATAGTGTGTTTTCAATAAACATTCAGTTGAAAGTAGCGCTTCGTGTTGTCTTACTTACTCTGTCCTTGTCTTGCGGCGCATTTTGTCAAAATAAACGTATCTCTGCCCGCGTCTCGGATCACGTATGGGGATGGGAAGACCGAGGTTCGGATCGAATAGCACTGAGTGACTCAACAATTTTACATTGCAAAGAAAGCCGCGACATGCAGGCTCTTGGCGGTGTCGAAACTATGAAAATGATGCAACGTTTTTGGATTCGGAGCATTATTCGTGCACCCCTAATCCATGCTAAGCGTGTCATAGTTTAGCGTGGAAGGTGATTGGACCTGGCGGCCCATGGCTTTGGCCTTTTGTCCATCGTAGGATGACAGAGAGTATAGTTTGCACCTCACCGGTCTCGACTGGGACCCAACTTGACTTGTTTACGGGCTCTTCGACTCCCGTTTGGGGGATACTTTTGCCCGACGCTTGGGCGCGGTAACACATCTTAGAATTCAGAAATGGGTTTGCCAGATGCCCCAGTTGGCCGTTTCGGATATTGACTTTGTTTGGGGCTGGGCAGACGAGTGACTTCGCCGCTGTGATGGTCGTCTTTTTTTGTGTCTGTGTTTATATTGAGATTATAGGGGAGCGGGTGTGTTTTGTCGAGTTTATTAGGAAAGATCCCTGTTCGGTTGAAAACGGCGCGGCTGTCGACTTGGGAGGTTCGAGAGCGCAACCCGCTCTTCCTGTCGACTCCGGGCGTAGCCTCGGGCACCGCGGTAAAGGGGAAGACCCGTCTGGGCACTGAACGTCAGCTACTTCTCTGATCCTACTTTGTGCGGCCTTCCTCTGCCTGACTGCCCCAGTGCGTCGACCGTCCGTGACGCGACGGCGATCTGAAGACAGCAACCCCTACCTCTGGCGCACCGCGGCCACATCGAGAGCCAGAATCCATCGCAAGCGACCGACCTCAAGTACTCCCACACCTCTGCGAGCCTCGTCGTGCCGGACTGCGCCAACCTGCGGTATCGTTCCTATTCCTCGTGTTATGTATTCTCTGTCTTGCCCATAGCTACGAAGTTTCTCTTGTATGCTTCCGCCTGATTGAGACTGTGTCTGCATTATTCTTTTACGTTTTTCGCCATCTTATTAGCCTTTTATTAAATGTTCCTAGTGCTCTGTTCGTCACGTGCCTTGTCTTTGTCCCCCTGTCCCTGTAGCCCACGTACTGTGGGATAGCGGGCGTCCGAACCCCCGTTGCGGTCTGCAGCGAGTGCGCTTCCCCTCTCGCTCCGCACCGGACCGTGACAGACTAATATTGTCAAATGTTTCCTTTGAATCTTCAACGACACTTCTAAGTTTCTGACTCAAGGTTTCGAGTGTAATATTTCTATCGTCACTTGGTTTAAGCGCGTCCGCTTTCTGACGACGCCTTAGTTTTATTTTCGTATGTATAATATCCTTAGTAATCCAAGGAATTTTTTCTTTCTTGTCGCGTTGAAACGTGTAGGCATAAATAAATTAAGGCAGTGAGTTGTGGCATGAGCACGAAAATCCCCCAAAACATCGGTAGTACCACCTGATTGACAGAGCAATTGGAACTCAACATATGATCGCTCCAGGTAATCTAATATACTAACGTCCTCTGCTGCCTCAACTTTAACAACTCCTTTTGTGCGAAGGACGGTCAAGCTTGCCAGGGCACAAGTTCAACGTCATGACTGCCATTTTGTGATCCGAGATTCTTTCAAAAAGTTCGCATTTCGAAAAAAAAAGGTTTTGATTTTTTTTTTTTTTTTTGATCGGGGACAATTTATTGTAGCTATGAAGTGAAAGGTGCAGAAGCGCGTGCTCGAGAGCGGATCAAAGCCGTGAGCCCGCATTTCTTTCTTTGGAGATGCCGCAGAAGTTTCTTCCCGACTATGCCAATGTCGATCTCTCCACATTCTCCGCGTAAAGCCTGATTCAGATGGTGCGATTTTACTTGCGATTTCACATTTGCGATGTCGCGCGTGCGGCAAAAAGTTTCCCGGGGAAAGCTGTGGTGTCGGACGTCGCAGCTACGAATTCGCGAGCAAGATCGCACTGTGGGAATCAGGATTAACACCAGAAGCCAGAACGTGACTCCGGCGCTCTGTACTTTAGTCCAAAAAGTGACACATACCAACTTTACCCCCCCCCCTTCCACACCCACCCAATGTGGTGCCGCAAGTGCTTACGTTCCAATAAACTGTTTTGAAAGCATGTCCTTAGCCGTGGGAGCAAAATGAATTTTAAAGTAAATGGGAAAGGCCTTTATTTTTATTTTTTTTGAGGTGCAGTAATTGTTTAGAGCAGAAGATTTTTTTTATGGTTAGATTTTTTTATTGATAGTTTGTAAAGGTAACATAGCCTGCCAATAGAACTTTTGCCGAATTACACAAGCATCAAAAATAATTCTGGGAACGTAAGTAGCCACGCCGAGCGTGCTGGCGTCTTCAGCTCTAACTGTTCGAAAGCAAAAAAAATCTTAAACAAATGGCGCTTCGCACGCGCGTTCCCCGGACGCTTTATTTTGGTTGTTTACTTCGAAACCTTTTCCTTAGGGAAAGGGCGAGCACGGGCTTAAATAATTTAGCGAAAGGCCTATTACTATTTTTTTTAAAAATGAAAAAAAACTTTGAATGTTTGAAATTATATTGTTTAGGTGCTTTCGTATAACTGCTTCATTATGCCTTGTGCATTTTATAACACGTTATTTTAGCGTACAAGCGTATTTCGAGTAACCGCTGATGGAGACGAGCGGTATCGATATGCATATTTCCAAACTACATATAATACCACGAGAGCTTCGTAAAAATTCAAAAATCGATGCAAAACTGAAAAGAATCAGAAGTTTTATTTTTTTTAAAGCAAGGTTCGCTTCTCAATTAACGTTATGGTATCGGCTTTATGAAAAAAAAGGAAGACGCTTTTATTATAAAAGCTCTGCGATATGTGTCTTTCTGCCGAACATCCGAGAGCTTAGTATTGTTGCGTAGGTACGGTAATGATCGAAGCTGTCGATAAGCAGCCACTAAACATAACAAAATAAAATATTGCAAAAATTAATCAACGGCTTAAATGTTTTCGCGGAAATATGCAGGGTCCAAGCTCTGTGTTCTGTCCTTCTGTTCGAGTTCCCAAGTCATTCATTCAGGCTGTGCCCTACTGCAGCCATGTAAGAGCCCAAGATATCTTCAGCTTGACGTCGCTGCCCACATTACTCAAGTTCTCAATAACCACCAAAGTCATGCCCAGTAACCACCTAAACTATAGACCCGTTGCTCTCGGGCAGGGGGCGCGACCGCGTGTGCAAGACTGCACCATCCACGGAATATGACTACAAAAGCTGCGCTGTAAGGTCCAATTATGCACGCGTCACGTTCGAATACGAGCATCTGTCGGCATCTGTAGATGCGCGATAACAAAACAACTAAATAATTATATTTAAAATTAAAATATATATATATATATGCAGCTTGCGGTTTAGGGGTTTTAGCAAATATTCCCTTCACCTTTATTATTTGTATTGCTTTCTTTCATAACCTCCCTGAGCGCGTATGTTCCACTAGGGACATTCACATGAGGGAGAAATCCCGGCGATTTCTCCGCGGCACGCGCATCCTGCGACCAAAACGTCAGGCTTTGCGATGTGCAAAAGCCTCGCGTTTTCGTCTCCTGATGTACGCGCGCCGTGTGAATACCGTGATAGCGAAGCCGAAGCTACTTGCAAAAGCATGTTTCCCCGAAGGATGCTCGCACTGCACGAGCGCGCGTGCTTGGCAGGGACACTAAATGAATGAAACAGAAAATTAAAAAAAGTGTAGTGGGAATGCATAATGACACATGTACGAAACGCGAGCCCCAACTATTCTATTTTGCTTGCCTGGAGCGCTCCTCCAAACATGAGAACTACGGGCCTATAGCTATCTCGTTGGTCAGGTCGGTTTATGGTGTTTTGAGACGCTCTTGTGGCATCATACTTCGTCAACGCTTCCGAGCGAGCATTCACTTTATCTTAGTACAAAATGTCAACTGTTCCCAGTACTTCATACAGGTACTTGTACATTTGTTCAGTCTCGCTTTAGACACCCTATCTACTCGACGAGCATAGCTTGAATTCTACCCTGTGATCTCTAAACACCGCGTAATCTTCGAAACCGTGACGGAACAGCGTCTTCCCAAACAAGTGACGGCAGCGCTCCGGCCACACGTCTCGCGGCATCACTCGCGTTGCCTCCCCAAAGCTCCTAATGAAGACAGCGTGTTGTCCAACTCACCTGTTGGCACGCCGGCAGCCGTGTAATCCCAGCGCAGCCAGTGAACGAGCGACGCTCGACGTAAAACAGTCACTGAGCGTAGCGAGCAACGCGCTACCGAGTAGCGCGGGATCCAATCCTGGACGACTCTCGAGGTGTCACTTTTACTCCTAACACCATCCAACAACACTGTTTTGTTTTGGTTTTTCGCCAAAAGCCCAACTGACAAGTCGCCTGTTCTTGTTGTTCCAGTAAATGTTTTCTTTGTCGGGTTTCTTCGCCAAACAATGCAACAACAAAACAAATCCGGCGCAGAAGGTTTCTGTGTGGCGGTTGGGATGCGAGACAGCGAAGGCTCGTGTTCGCGGGGACGACGAGCTCGACCTGCGGCGGTGGTGACGGAACTCCGGGAGCCGCCGAGCTCGGAAGAGGACCGACGCACCGCGCGAGAGAGAGAGCGAAGCGAGCTCCTGGGGTTCTCCGATGCGAACGCCACCGCCAGTGGACCGAACTGACGCGCGCGCAATCGGAACCTCCGCGCGCGCGCGGCGCTGCGCGCGCCGTGACTTTGGCGCCATATTGCGGCGGATACGGCAAGCCTGCTCGCTCGCAGACGTTTTCGTTCGAACTGGATGCCCTACAGAGAGCTCTTTTCGTTTAGTTGTTTTGTACAGTGATGGCTGTTATGGGCACTTCCCACCACTGTAAATGACGTTCGTTGTTGGTGTTGTAGTTGTAGTAGTAGTAGTAGTTGCTGTTGTTGTCGCTGTTGATGCTGTAGTTGGAGTTGTAGGGCGTCCGTCGTCGATATTGCTAAATCCTCGAAGAAGCTCTGCCCGCCGCCTGCGGGAAACGAAACTGGGTCCGCTGCGTGCGAAGCGGAGGCGTTACCACTGAGCCACGCAACAGCTTTAACATTGCACGTGCTCTCTGGAAAGACTCACACACAAAAAATAGCCGATATCAAAATGTCGTTGCAGCACTGACAATGCCAAGAACTCGTGACGGGAGCCGCGCCTTCACGCGCTCCTGAACAAAATAAATAAATAAAAAGAAACAAATGCGTTTGGAACAAAATGGCCAGATGACTATCGTGTTCCGAACTCTTGTGTTCACGCAGTGTGCATGAACGTGACGCCGATGTCCCACGACTTTGCTGTGACGTGTCGCAGTTATCGCTGCGACTGCACTGTGGACGAGACTGCTCAATTTTTTTCTTCTCCGTCCATAATGTATAACTATTCGTTTCGAAGCATTTCGCGCAAAGACTGAACTCCACGTACACTCTAAAAACAATGGGTATCACCCAGTGGCGTCACTAGGGTCAGCGGCACCCGGGGCGGTGGCCCGCGGCTACCCCCCCCCCCCCCCCGGCTCGTCGCAAGTATTCTAGTACACCATAACCATACCCCCCTCCCCCCGCTCGCCGCACTCCTCCCCCCCCCCCTTCTCGCCCCGCCCCCCCCCCCCGGAGTGCTGCACCCGGGCGGTCCGTCCCCTCCCCCCGCACCCCCTTGTGACGCCACTGGTATCACCTTACACCCTTTTGTCCCATATAATACATCAGGCACGTAGCCAGGATTTTGTTCCGGGGGGGGGGGGGGGGCGCCCATGAGAAAATGCTGTATGAGGGGAGAGGGGAGAGAGGAGGACCCAGCAAAACGGAAGATTTCGGGAGGAGGGAGATAGGGGCGGGCGGCCCATGATCCCCCCCCCCCCCGGGCTACGTGCCTGTAATACACCCCAAAACTTCAGTTCGACATACAGCGCCCTGTAGTCGAAAAGACGGCCCCAAATTTTATGAGGGGTTGGTAAAGGTGCGATATAACTTTTTAAATGGCTAAAATAAGTATCAAAGACCACATAAAGAAACTCCGAGTTCTTGCAGTAGGGCCAAGAAAACCCCGATTATTGTTTTTGTAGGCAGTAAGATGTACATTAGCTATTTTAATAAGTTATACCACACGGCTATCAAGCCACTCGTAAGATTCGGGGCCGTCTGTTCGACATACATAGGGCGCTGTACGTCCAATTGATGTTTTGGGGTGTATTCTATGAGACAAAGGGTGTCAGAATACACCCTTTTTTCTCAGAGCGTATGGAGCGAATATTCGGCGAGCAATCGACCAACTTCGCCCGACGGCGTGTTCGCGTTGCGCGCTCTGAATTAGCCACTGTTCTGACGCCACGCGCTGAGCAAGCGCCACTGGACGAAATTCGTCGCTTCTTGCGCTCCGTAAAATCCAGCCTAGCACTCGACTTTTTTTTCCTTTATGTTTAAAAATTATAACGCCGTTATGCAAACGACTTGCCTGCATTGCTGACTGTGTACTGTCCCTGATTTTTTATACGTTCGTATTGTGAACAGAAAATCAGGGCGCAAATCAGCTTGTGCAGATTAGACGTAACACGACCCCGACACGGCAGGAAGCAAAAGGCGACAGACGCACACAAAATCTGTGTGTGTGTGTGTGTGTGTGTGTGTGTGTGTGTGTGTGTGTGTGTGTGTGTGTGTGTGTGTGTGTGTGTGTGTGTGTGTGCGTGTGTGTGTGTGTGTGCTGCGTGTGCGTGTGCCTGTGCTGTGTGTGCCTGTGCGTGTGCGTGTGTGTGTGCGTGTGCGTGTGTGCCTGTGTGCCTGTGTGCGTGTGTGTGTGTGCAAGTGCGTGTGCGTGTGTGTGTGTGTGCCTGTGCGTGTGCGTGTGTGTGTGTGCCTGTGCGTGCGTGCGTGTGCGTGTGTGTGTGTGCGTGTCTGTGAGCGCGGTGTGCGTGCGTGTGCATGTGTGTGTGTGTGTTCGTCTGTGTGTGTGTGTGTGCGTGTCGTGTTTTCCTTCCTGTAGCCCGGGGGTTGTGTTATGTGTGCTATTGTGTTTTGATTTCGTACTTTTTTCTACATACCAAGAGTTTCCCTCCCTTCTGTTAACTAAACCGATACTGTAGCCTCATAAAACTGTCCAAAGACAAGATTGTATTTTCTTTTCTTTTTTTACCAGTGGTTGTTGCGAGGTTTGGTGCAAGCTGTCTGGATTTGACTTAATTCGATTTGATTTGAGACAACACGCAGAATGCATTGCTCTACAGAATCACAAGCAGCCCAATGCATTGAGTTGCTTTCGGTGTAGTCATCGGAGCACGTACACGGTTTTATTATTGGCCCTTATCTGGAATGCTACTATACTCGCACAAAGCTTTTTGTGGCTTTTAAGAAGTGAAGATGGCCGCATCTTCGCTTTGATGGGTGCTCTAGATGTGCAAGCGCACGTGCGCTCATAGCCTTGACTGCATAGCCACAGAAATCTGTCCGCGAGTATACCATCCTTCCTATTGTATGTGTTGGTTTGATCTCGCAAATACTGCAAAACTTTAAGTCTAGTTATACGCAGACCGGAGAAGTTCCAGGGCTACCTAATAGATGGCGCCAGAGTGCCAATGTTTTCTTTCGTCGCAAGCTCGAGGGAGTATGTAAATAGCTTATAACTACTGATAGAGTGAAGTCATGACGCGCCTGTCTCTTATCGAGAACTCGGATGCCATCTGGAGATCTTCCTGGTGATGGCTGCTCAAGATATCTGGACGTAGGCGACACATATACAACTGAAATTTTATTCTGTTGCGCATGTCCATTTCAGTGTGGCTTAAATCACGGGTTAAAGAATCATAATTTTGCAAGTATGATCTATATAAGATATTTGCTGAAAAAAACCCTCAACAACGAGTCTCAATAGTTAGATTATTTGTATGCAAATATATATATACAGTATGTATATATATATATTTTTTTACTTCAGCCTAAAATTGATAGGCAAGAGACGTTGAAGACAGAAAAAGCGGCCCTCGTCTGAGACAGACAAATTGACGTTGAGATTTTTCTTTCCAGTATTAACTTCCATCGTCAGCTACGCGTTGTTTATTTACCAGCCACGTGGCATCCACGCGTGCGGAAACATACGCATAAACACACACAAACAATACAACGCACAGCACAGCCGATACGCGCACAGTCAAGCACACGCGCGCACTCGTGCATGCACACACAGACACATGCAAAATTCACGCACACGCACACACACATTCAGCACTATATGTCTATGGTTTGTCTCAGCAAAACTCGCATCCATCCGCCTTTCCCCACTTGTCCTAGAGAAACCACAATCTGTCCTTTGCCCTCAGGACATTTTACCACTGACAAATGACTCCTTCGTTTTAACGCGAAAAAAGATCGTATCGTGGACGAAGCAACGTTCAAGTTTAAAGGCTCACCTTCTTGTTTTCGCAGGTGCCTTTTATTCTTTTTTTCATCTCCTTTGGTTTCTTTGCACTCCCGGCATGTCCCAGTGATAGTTCAGATATTATCCAGATTCCAGAATGCACACCTCCGGACAACGGCAACAAATCAAGCTTCAACTTTAAATTATTTTCCTTTTTTATCAATTTTTTTCCCTGATTGCACGTGTTGCTCATTGTGTAGCTGTCGAGTGCGCGAAATAAAAAACGAGCAAACAGCTGACGAAGAGCGCATTTTCCTTAACCTCGATTCAAGTCCCTATTTGGCCCGACAGTTGCCAGCACCGACAAGCGCACTCAAAGGCGTAAGATATTGTCACTGAGAGCTAAACAAACGCCGAGCACCTTATAGAACATAGAACGTAGCTTTATTTTCATAAGTAACAATGCCCAAATTGCATGTAACGAGCCGGTATAAGCCTCAAGGGATTGCGTACTTAGCTCGGCAGGTGGCGAAGTCACAGTATAATTCAAAATTGGCTATGTCTATTTACCCTCTAAAACATGCTTCGGGAAAAACTCGAAACTTTTGAAGAGGGTTATATTCAAAAAGGAAATAAACAACAACAAATTTGATGCATGATAACACAATAAAGACGAAAAATGCCACCTCATTGTTCTAAGTTTCGCAGTGCTTTTAGAGTGCAGCTCTTAGGCGCCCGTTTCCGGTTTGAGCGGCGTCGCCGTCGGCGTCGGCGTAACCATAAGGTCACGTGACCCCCAGGTCACGTGACCCCCCGAGGTCACGTGATCCTCCCAGGTCACGTGATGCCTCTCCCGAGGTCACGTGACCCCTCCCCCCCCCGTGCCTTCCCCTCCTCCTCAAGAGCTGCGCTTTAATTCGGCGTTACAGGGAGTTGTAAACGGCTTTCATTCTTTTTTTTAACTTGAATATGAATTTTTCTGCCCAATAACAATGAGACATTGGCCGATAAGAACACCAAAAAACCAAATCACAAACTAAGAAGACTGAATCCAGTAAACTACGTTCGGCATGTCTTAGTTAAGTGTGAGTGACTATGCGCCGAGAAATTGAAGGAGAGGAGAAGACGAGAGTTCACTCTAATGATGTTCACTCCACTGGCTTCGTGCGCATCCGATACGGCACGATGGGCCCTCCGGTGCGCACTCCTCACGCGCTACCGCATAATACTCGCGCATGCGCAGTTCGTACCGGAGGGCCCATGTTACCGTATCGGATGTACAAAAATCGGTTCCCTAAAACTTTCTAGTCTCACTCTCTACGGAACGATAATATAAGACGCTCGGTGCTCATCTCCTCCGGCGTTTCGTAAAGTCAGTCTTGGGCTATAATAAAAAAAAAGAAATAAGATCGAACTCGTCCCCTCTGTTTTGTCCGGAAAGAAAATGTGTCAAACGGCCAGAAGCGCGTAAAAAATAGGAACGTTTTGCAATGTTGTTGTTGTTGCTTCGTATATACGTGTGGAAGACTGAAAGGGCTATACACGGAAGGCGTTTGTTCTAACTGTTTATGGCG
Organism: Ixodes ricinus; assembly: GCA_037355805.1. Lineage (NCBI taxonomy): Eukaryota > Metazoa > Arthropoda > Arachnida > Ixodida > Ixodidae > Ixodes > Ixodes ricinus. The sequence goes on from JAZHYW010000966.1 coordinate 73,963, forward strand.
CTGCCTTTTTTTATCAAAATAATCTTTACTTTTATTCTTTTTTTTTTTTGCAAAGAGAGGTTGACAAAGCGTGTACTTTCTGCACCATCGACGCTAGAATCATCCACGGCCGCTCTTCGGTGCACTGAGCACAACGGCAGCCCACCACACGGGCAGCAGCACGGCGTCAATGGCTCAAGGCGCCGGCTTCGCGGACGAATAAGCGCCGACGCACACAATCTCCTCCGACAACAGCAGACAACAAACAAAAAAAGCAAATCATCCCTCCCTTTCTCCCCCCTTTCCACCCCTCCCCTCTCCCCCTCTCCCCACACACCCCCAAAAAAAGAAGTAAAAAAAAAAAACTAGAATCATTGAGGGGATGGCTGAGATACGTTGTTCTACAAACAAACTACACTCCACTTTTCGACCGACAGAAAGCGAAATGTTTTTTCCTGTTCCTTTCTCCTAGGTCGAGCATTTCGGTAAAAGAGGTGGTTCAAAAAGACAACGATTCTCTTGACGCCACTTGTCCTGCTTGGCTACGGCGCAACGCGCTTCCTTGGCGCCTCCCTTCTGCGTCTCTATGTACCGGCGCGCGACGACCGATCTGCGTGCGCTTTGTCGCTTTTTGTCTCTCTGCTCGTCGCTTATATAGGATGATTTCGAGAAATTATGCATGCGTGGCAGGTTTTCCACTCATTCTTTTTGTCCCGTGTTTTTATTCTTTTATTTTCTCTCTCGAAAGGATGTGTGCAGGAGCGTGCGTATAAGAGTGCATGATGCGAGCAAACAGCTCGCACGTTTACGTTTGTAAATAAAAGCTTCGAAATGTTCGGGAGAACCGCGGGTACTCCATGCGCAAGGCGAGAAATGGCCGTGGGACTCGAGGGAGGACCTATTTTGACCGTGTGGTGCTAGATTCACGGAGAAATTCGGCGGCATGTGGATGAATGCTCGTCAATAAGAGCAAATTCCCCCGTGCGTTCTGCTCACACTTTATGCGCTTAGGACATCGAACGATGACCTATACTTACGTCATAGCAGGCCATGAAGAAGGTAAGGGGTCTATACGACGAGCAAGTGTTCCAAAATGCGTCTTTGGCCGATTGTAACGCAAGGAGGCGCACGCCAATCAAAGGGCAACCTAGAGAACGCCCAGGGGACGCGCGATGACGGAGCAGCCAAGGGCGCGCTGTCATTGGTTGAGGCATAGCCTCCTCTATACTCACAAAGTCTGGCAGTTCGACGACGGAGCCATAGAGTACCCGGTCGCAGATTTGGAGCGCGAGGATCTGGTAGCACAGAACATCAAAAAGCCAATTTTCGGGGAACCTGGACGTCAACGCACAGCTTTTCCAGCGGCGAGGACCCAAGACATACTTTCGAGTCCTCGCGTCTCGCCGGAGCAGCTCGCGGCAGCGGCGAGACTCTGCGTTTCGGCGTCTCGCCGCAGCGGGACGCCAGTCACGTGGCTCTTCTCACATCCCCTGTCTGCCGGTCCACCTTTTCCATGTCGACGGCAGCTTCTCGTGGCGATCTGCCAAGCTTTGTCAGTGTATAGACCGTTTCACTGAAAGAGGGCGAGAGAGAAAAGGGAAAGGGCTACCGGCGCTTTCCCCCTTTCTGGTTGTGTAGGAAGAGTGAAAGTCCCGGATGAGAGGCTTGGCCGGTGTTGGGTGTCTGCAGTGCCTGAACTTCGTTCACGCTTTCTTCTCTGTTTTAAACTCGCAAACTTAATTAGAGCCACGGGCTTCGATGGCGACAGTCCCCCGGTCATCTGGACACCATTGCTCGGTCATAGGGTGCACGAATAACGACAGAAAGCGTCGAATACTGTCCGAGGACATATGTAGCTTGCACGGAATCCGGCAAGGCGAGTGCGGCTGCAATGTTTTTAAGCTCCATCGCTTTCTGGATAACTGGAACCGATAAACCATTTATAAATTTTTGCTCGCAATGGGCCTATTTCAACGTAGCCGTGTTTAGTAATCAACACGCGATACACGACACAGGACCCTCAATTAACTTTTGTAAACACCCGGAGCTACCACCGATCGTTTTTCTGCGCTGCTTTTATCTTGCGTGTCCGTGTTCTTATATTTCCTTGTGGATGAACGACGAAGACGTTCTAGATGTACTAATATTGAACCGTATTAAGCCTTAAAGCAGCCACGAATTATTTTACTATTTGATGCACTATTTTGAGTACTCGCCTCGAATTTCTATCGCTGGCGCGTTCGCTGCCGCTGTTGCCCCCGTCGCCGCACTGTCGGATGCCATGATTCGAACAAAGAAACGTGTACACTGGGCTCGAAAACGGATTGAACACTAAACACTTATACACAGACAGGACAGGACATACGCAGAGCTGACTATCAGCTATTTAATACTACTTTTATGAATGGAGCGCGCGCCGAACGCTGTACCGCCGATAAACATGGGGTACACTCGAAAGGTACGTGCGAGTTTTGTCGTGATAATTGCTGTTTCAGCTTGTGAAATTTTGTAGCTGAATTTATCTCAATATTGACATTTTGCAGTGGTGACATTGACTCGATTTTATTATCTACAACATTTAGTTGAAGGCTCATTTCCGCCGCCGGGTGTGGCTGGAAATTGTTAAAAAGTTAGTTCTATCGGTTTTCCTGAATCGCGATCTCCTGCGCGATACCAGAGTGACGGCAAAAGCGCTCCCTGGAGTGCCGATGGTGGGCTTTTTCCGTTGATGGGTCGATTTGAAGCGCTGGATATTCGCTGCAGGGTACGTCTCGTGTGTTCCGATTTCCGGTTTCGAATAACTGGTTTGAGTTGAGCTAGTTGGTACATGTCGGTGAGAAACAGCTTGAACACTAAACACTTACACACAGACAGGACAGGACATACACAGAGCTGACTATCAACTATTTACTACTTCTTCCTCCACCTCCTCTTCTTCTTAGTCCCTTTGAGCATTCCACGATTGCCGTCCGTCCGTCCGCCCATCACGCTGCACAGCAAAGAAAAACAATATCTACGGTGTGTTGCGGCTGTGGGCCAGTGACTCGTGAGGACAGTCATGGGAAGAAGTTCTCGAAACATCCGAGGGATACCGATGTCAGTGACTGGAAGTGGAAATGTATGGGGCTAGCTTGGGCATTTGTGCATAGTTTTTCCATTTTTTCAATTTTCGTTCACGTAGTATATTTTTCTCTTTTCGTCTATGATTTGTTTTTATATGTACTCCTTATTATGCTTTGTTCTTTTTAAAAAAAAAATTTAAAAAGTGCATCTTATCTCGCAAACGTGGAATACTCGAAGGGACTAAGAAGAAGTATGAAATAGTTGATAGTCAGCTCTGTGTATGTCCTGTCCTGTAAGTGTGTAAGTTCAATCCGTTTTCGAGCCCAGTGTGCACGTTTCTTTGTTCGAGTCATGCCATCCGCCAGTGCGGCGACGGGGGGAACAGCGACAGCGAACGCGCTAGCGATAGAAATTGGAGGTGAGTACTCAAAATAGTGCATCAAATAGTAAAATAATTCGTGGCTACTTTAAGGCTTAATCCGGTTCAATATAAGTACATCCAGAACGTCTTCGTCGTTCACCCACAAGGAAACATAAGAACACGGACACGCAAGATAAAAGCAGCGCAGAAAAACGATGGTGGTAGCTCCGGATGTTTACAAATTTCATTGAGGTTCCCGTGCTGTGTATCTCTTGTTGATTTCTAAACACGGCTACGTTGAAATACGCCCATTGCGAGCAAACATTTATAAATGGTTCATCAGTTCCAGTCATGCGGAGAGCGATGGAGCCTAAAAACATTGCAGCCGCACTCGCCTTGCCGGATTCCATGCAAGCTACATAGGTCCTCGGAGAGTATTCGACGCTTTCTGTCGTTAGTCGTGCACCCTATGACCGAGCAATGGTGTCCCGATGACCGGGGGACTGTCGCCATCGAAGCCCGTGGCTCTAATTGAGTTTGCGAGTTTAAAACAGAGAAGAAAACGCGAACGAAGTTCCGGCACTGCAGACACCCAACACCGGCGAAACCTTTCATCCGGGACTTTCACTCTTTCTACACAACCAGAAAGGAGGAAAGCTACGGTAGCCCTTTCCCCTTTTCTCTTTCGCTCTCAAAATGGCGCTACCCACTATAAAACGGTCTATAGGAGGCTATGGTTGAGGTGCCCGGGAAACAAAAGCACGTGAGCGCGTTTGGAAGTAAACAAACGCGCGAGGTGCGTAAGGAGGAGACTAACTTGCACGCCGTATAGTCAGTGACAACTTAAGAAACGCAGGGTGTTGTTTATTAAAGCGGCACTCAAGTGGATTTTGAGATCATCTATTTGTTGTCATAACTCAATATACAGGCTCTAAGTATCACAAAACCCCGAAATCTCATTTAAGGGTGTCTGATTTCCCTATTAAAAGTCCAGTCAAAGATCGCGCCGCGCCCCTCTTTCTGCGCCGTGGCGCAGAACACCAGGGGACGCCACCAGACGGGAAGGCAGCGGGGGAGGGTACATGACAGTCAATTACGAGTGACGGCGTCCCGGCGGACTGATTTTTCAAATCCGCGCGTATTCGAAAATTTACTCCGCCGGGAAGCCGTCACCCGTGATTGGCTGTAGCGTGCCCTCCCCTGCTACCTTCCCGTCTGGTGGCACCCGCTGGTGTTCTGCGCCATGGCGCAAAAGCGTGGGGGGGGGGAGGGGGTGCACGATCTTTGGTTGTATTTTTCATAGGGAAATCGGCCGCCCTTGAATGTAATTTCGTTTTTGTTTTTTAGAATGCCTACAGCCCATAGATTGAGCTATGACAATAAATAGACGATCTCAGAATCCACTTGAGAGCCCCTTTAAGGCTCAAGGCCCGTTCACACTCTTGCAACCGAGTACGACCGAGAGGGACAAGACCGGTTTTTAATCCTCTTGCGATCTCTTAGGACCAGCTCCGCAGCAGCGCGCCCGGTTCTAAGAAGTCGCAAGAGGTTTAAAACCGGTCTGGTCTCTCTCGGTCGAACTGGTTGCAAGAGTGTGAACGAGCTACGGGAGCAAGCGATTTAGCGAAAGACGAGACGAGCAACGGCGACAGCAACGAGAGTCAGCGACGAGCGACGGAGATTTCTCCCTGTCGCTCGCGTCGCGTCGCTCGGTTTTTGGATTTGTAGAAAACGTCGCTTATCGCCTTGGTCGCTTGCTCCCGTAGCTTTCATGCAGCTTGCATCGTCGCGCGACTGGCTCGTCAAATCGCGTACGTGCGGTTTATACTTCAGACGCCCCTTGCTTCGTTATTCGTCCTTCGTCGTTCTTATCGGTTAAATGCCTCAACCTCATCAGCTGTGGAGCTGAAATTGGGAGTGTGCGACACCTATAGAGGGCGCGCCACTCCGCCTTGGCAGCTGGTCGGCAGCGCCACCAGTGACAGATGCCGCGTAGTGAAGCGCTGCCCGCTCCGAACGCTACCGCAGCGTCTCCGCCCCTCCTGCGCCTTCCCGCGGCCGTGTTTTTCGTTCTAGCTCCGGAGTAAAGCGCCGTTCACACTCTTGCGACCGAGTACGACCGAGAAAAACCAGACCGGTTTTAGGACCGGATGCGCTACAGCGGAGCTGGTCCTAAGAGATCGCAAGAGGCTTAAAAACCGGTCTGGTCTCTCTCGGTCGTACTCGGTCGCACTCGGTCGCAAGAGTGTGAACGGGCCTTAACGGTTTGGCAAGATGACATTCGAAAACCTTCCCATGTCCAAGGTTGCTCTGGATGTGCGTGTATTCCGTCATTCGACCCGCAGGACTTGTTCGGTGTATCCCGCAGTTGTAAGCGACAACAAAAGCAGCATACCACCACTTTTTGTTTTCTTTCTGGAAGATATAAAAACGTTGTTTTTTTTGTGTTTGACGATTTTGAAATATTTTTACGGGACGACATTGACCAGTGCCCTTAAGTGGTAAAACCTATGTGATAAGTACATTTTGATTCATCTTATTCTCAAATTGCTCTTCGCGCTGCGGGCGGATGGAGTGGGCGTACTGGGATTGATATGATTGCCGCGCTTTTTGCCAGCGCATGAAGAGGATCCGTGTCCCCAGCTTACAAATCTCCTGTAAAAAAAAAAAAGTTATTTTTTTGTGTGTTTTGAACGTTTTTGTATGGCGCTGGGCTTAGGTAAGCTGATATTGATTCGAAACTAAGGTTGGCCGCTACACTGTAAGTCTATGCCAATCCCGCCACGGTCTATGCGAGATGCTTCTGTTAGGAGCCGCACCATGGCGCCGCTGTTTTGACGCATCCTTCCAATAGCACTAGATCGGTTACGCAGGCTCCGGATCGTGTCTAATCTTTGTCAAGGTGACCCACTAGCAAAAGAGACCCAGAATCTCGAAAAGCGGAAGCCACGACTTTAGGTTGTAATGAACCTGAATAAAGTTAGCAAGTGATGAAGCTCTGCATATCTGTCCACAAGTCATCAGTTGTTATAATATAATAACAATTACATGCACCAAGAAATAGTTCATCATATTGTAACTAAGTCTACGTTTCTTGTCGAGACACCAAATAGCGTCTCGCTTTCTAAGTGCATCGAACTCTTCCCGTCTTTGAAAGTGCAATAAGCTCGTAACGCGGTGTTTTGTTTTTCCCTAATATTCTGCGTATGTGTGGGCTCACTCCAAGACTTCCTCACGTTGAGATGTTTTCAAATTAACTCGTCAATCCCCATTTTTCGATGCGTTTCGCGTCATTCGTACGTATTGCGCTCTGAGCTATGGGTTATAACCAGCGACGTCTTGCATCTTTAATGTGCTAGAATATGCGGCTTGATTCGCAACTCGAGCGACGCTTTTACTGATCCCACCTAAAACAAGCACGACGACGCCACACCATCTTAAAGAGCTTGAAAAGGGAACTCCTCCCGGCAAATAGTATCTTGAATAATGCATCTCCTTCTACGCATAAGTAAAGAAGAGCACAAAATCTTGGCGAATATGACACTGATAACTTCGAACTGTGTGGTATTTCCAAACTGCGCGTCAACTGGAAACTGCTTGTATTATTATTTCTTTTGTATGTCTAGCGAAACCTTGTATGACTTATCTCATCATTTAAGGAGATCACTAGATGAGCCTCCTCGTCGGGAATGCTCGTCAGCTAAGCGAACCTCCACAGGCGACGACAGCGTTGTGGTTGTTTATTCGGCCCTATTTTTTCTGCACAACTGCGTTAGCGTGAAATTTTCCGATCAGATGTCATCATAATGACGTCAAGAATGCTCCCTCTTTTCTTCGTGTGCGAGCAGTCTACTTACGCAACGTGTACTCTTACTTTCCTTGTACACTCGACGGGATTGAACGCCGTGCAATTCGTTTGAAGGGATTTTCGTAAGATTTTTTTTTAATAGGAAGCAGTCATGAATAATTGTAAACATTGTATAATTAACGTTCTTTTGCGAGTAAAACGTGTTCAGGTAACCGGGATATTTTTGTTGTTATTTTAAACGAGCAATTTTTGCAAAACAAGAAAAGCTATTTATATATACCGGGTGTTCAATTTTAATTCGAACAGATATATTACAAAAAAATCCGAAAAACATCCACTAATAGAGTTTGGGCAGGGGAGTTACACGGCCAGGGGGACATCATATACGTGGCTAACCTTTGCAATAAGTCGGATAGTTAACTAAACTTCCTTAATTAACTTTTTAATTAGTAAGAGAGATTATATGCTTTCAATTAGAAACATGCTGAGCATCATCGAAAACCACTAAATCAACTCTTTTTAGTACGACTTGAAGCTCGTATAGTTACCACTCGTGCAGCAGGCGCAAAGCTAGCCGCCACGCTGATTCTCGAAGAAATGCGTTAGGATTTCGCGCAGCGCTTATATAACAAAGCACGGTGAATTCAGCCTCTGAGCACTTTTCCGGGGGTGAACGTTCCCGAAACCCCTCTTCTCCCTGGTGCAAGCAAATCGGGGCCCTAATCTGGACACTTGACCAAAGTCGACGAGAAATCCTGCGGCCATGATTGGCCGGCGCCAAAATCAAGTGCGGCGTTGGCCAATCACGGCCACCAGATTTCTCGCCGATTTTTCGCCAAGTGTCCAAATTAGGGCCTCAGGTCACTAGCGTGAGCATGAAGGACGTGCGCGCGATGCGCGGAAAACGACAGAGCCACTTGGTTGTTGCGCTTACCATCTGGTTCAAATCAAATGCGATCAGTGAGGGAACTTTGAGCCTACTACCGGCGCAGCTTCCAAGCTTGGGTTGTGCTTGGCGAGGTCCAAACACATCAAAATAGGGTGCACAGCCTCGCAGCGTCCAACTCCGATCTGCTTGAACCTCGTCAAGCACAGCCCAAGCTTAGAAGCTGCGCCGGTAGTAGGCTCCAAGTTCCATCACTGTTCGCATTTCATTTGAACCCGATGGTACATGTTGAGCATAAAGGGGCGGGCGGCGACATTGTGCGCTTATACGGCCCGGTGATATGGTAACTGCGCGTCAAGAACGGCGTGGCAGACGAAGAACGAAACCGCAGCCCGTGTGCCTCCCCAGGTCTCCAATTTTGTGGCAGGAGCTTCCGAGGGCGCCCAAGGAGTGCACCCGCACCCCGGCCGTTTATTTCGAGAGGCTAGGCGATAGGACGCATAGCAACGGCGGCCACATTGAATTGGCTGGTTACAGAGAGCGACGGCATGACGTAACACCCTAACAACCGAGGTGCAGTGGGGTACAGCGGGGATAGGGCGTACTTGGGCCACCGGCGGAGCTCTGCAAAGCAACGTGTATGGGTGGGTCAAAATGAGCTAATATTTTGTAATGAGCTATCCACACACTCTCGAAACGGCGTGAACGAGGGGGTAGCACGAGCCCTATTGATACACCCGCCAACCCCCACTGCGCGGCGCTGAAATTGGCGAAGGGAGACGTCGCTAGAGATCGGCGATCTTCGGTTGCTAAGAGTTACGTCAGGGCGTCGCTCCCTGTAACCAGCCAATCCAGTGCGACCTCCGTTGCTATGCGTCCTATCGCCCAGCCTCTCGCAACCAGAGCCATATATTTGCAGAATTTGGCCACTTTATGATCTCGCCGCCGTAGCTTCCCCCTCCCGAGTGAGTCAGTCAGCCCGTGGCGCAGAGTGAGGGGCGCGAGCGCATGTGCGTGACTCTCGGCTGCTCCCAGCTGTGCGGGGAGGGCCGCCATTTTCATTCATTCACCCGGTGGAATGCATAAGATCGACATCCAAATTTCGCTTATTTCCTTTTATTTCGCTAGTTCTGGCAAGAAAATTATATAGTGTCTGTCGCGGTTGGTTAAAAAAGCTAATGATAGAAGCTTTCTCGGCGTTTGACCGCAAACCTTTATTCAGGGGCAAAAAAAGTCGGCCCGTCAAACAACGCGTAGCCTCAACAGTGTTCGGCGCCGAAACCGTTATACGTCAAAATGGCGGTCGTTTCCTCTTTTCTCCCTCCTTCCTCTCTTGCTCCTTAGGCGTTCCCCCTTTCCTTCACTTTTCTCCTCTCCAGCGTCTTCGTCGCCACGCTTAATGGCTAGGCTCTCCCAATATACGGATCTGCTTGAAATGTGCACCCGCCGCGATCTGTCGACGCTTGCAGAAGCTGTTTCCTAGCCATTTGCCGCAGCCAGTCAGAGCTGAGTATTGGGAAAGTTTGGCCATACATTGGTATGAAAAGGCGAGAGTCTCGGGTCAACCACAGGCCGCGAAACACCACCTAGCGGTGATGATGAGCTCTAAAAACGCGACTCGACTAATTCACGACGTTTTAGCGTCGCTCGAGTAAAAAGGTATAACACTTGGTGACTGAAAACTTGGCGCACGTGAGGTTTTCGTAACGCCTATAAATGGAAAACCTACTGCAGGATATGCAACACGTCGTCGTATACTTTGACGATATTCTCGTGACTGGACTCAATGAAAAGACCACCTAAAAAATCTTGAACAAGTACTGCAGCGTCTAGAGGTCGCAGGTCTCAAGATCAAGCTAGAAAAGTGCACTTTCATGGCCCTTGAAGGGGAATACCATGGGCATGCCACGCAAGGTAGAAGCTGTCCTAAATGCTCCTCGACCAGTTGACCTCAAGCAGCTTCAAAGCTACCTTGAGCTCGTCAACTATTACCGGCATTTTCTTCCCAACTTGTCCTCAGTACTTCAACCGTTGTACCACCTCCTCGCTGCGACTATATCATGGCGATGGGGGCAACAAGAGGAGAAGTCTTTTCACAAGAGCAAGGAGCTCTTGACATCTGCAGCAATACTTGAAGACTTCGATCCTAGCAAAGAGATCATTCTCAGCTGCGACGCATCTCCTTACGGACTCGGCGCTGCCCTTGCCCATTGAGATTCAAGGGGACAGGAACGTCCCATAGCCTTTGCTTCCAGAAGCCTCCTACCAGCTGAGCAAAACTACAGTCAGCTTGATAAGGAAGTTTTGGCACTCGTTTTTGGAGTGACGAAGTTTCATCAGTACCTTTGGGGTAACCAGTTTGAAGCCGTCACTGACCATAAACCTCTTCTTGGACTTCTGGACCTTTTCAAGGCCATTCCAGAGAGAGGATCACCTCGAGTGATACGTTGGGCAATTACACTAGCAGCGTACAAGTACAGGCTGGTCTATCAACTCGGCCCGAGCATAGGTAACGCCGATGCGTTGATCCGCTTACCGTTACCAGTGGACAACTTTCAACTTCCGCGGCCAGCTGATGTATTCATCTTAGAAGTGGCGTACCCTGCTGTTCTCTCCGCCGCAGTAGTTGCACAGCATACCCCGACTGACCCAGTGTTGTCACGAGTGAGACAGGCAATGTGGTCCGGTAGCGATCTTACAGGAGGACCACAGTGGTCGCCTTTTCGAACAAAGCTGACAAAACTCAGCGTCCAAGAAGACTGTCCACTGTGGGGATCAAGAGTGGTCATTCCAGTCAAGTTGCAAGAGCATCTTGCAGACTTGTACACGTAACTGAAAAATAGTAAGGAATTACAGTTACGATTACTCGAGGCTAAATTGTAATTTATTACAATTACGATTACCCTCCCATAAAAGTAAGTGACCGTTACCCCAAAAAGTAATCCGTTACTTTCGTGGCGTTACTTTCAGCATTACTGTCTTCAATTAAGAAGCAAAGGAAAGAGGGTTATTCAAGTTCTTATTGTTGGTTCCATTTAATGACCTTGAGTATTCTGAGCAACAGCTGACTTTCGAAAGTATCGTCAGACATTTTGCATTATTTCTTACTGAAGATGTCGACTGCTACGCTGAACACTCTTTGAACTGAGGCACTGGATGGGAGTGGCATATTGTACCTCACGAATAATTTATGCTCTGCATTGTGCTTTTTCAGCGAAGCAATGGAAGTACATGCTATATTTACTTCGAAGATAGAGCAAAGCTTCGTCGTTGCACCCGTTGCCTGATATATGAGTTTTAATAGATCGTTTCGATACCTCCGATGCCCCCGATAACGATATGATGAATGCGCAAAAGCGGCGGTGTAGTATCGGGTATCGCTATAGGAGTCATCGGACCGATCTACTAAAATTCTCCATTGTCGAAATCGCGAAGCTGTGGAAGTCATCATACATCTAGTCGAAACTAGAATAAGAATTGATTTATCTCCATCTTACTATACCGGCATATATTGCCAGACAATAGTAAAACATAGTTTTAACAGAAAGGTGATAATTGAATATCAAATAAGGTTTGGCTCGATATTCTTCTTCATTTGGTTCCGAACAGGTCGAGCCCCGGTTGAGACGTTGCTGAATAAGAAAAAGTATCCAATGTACAAATATAAGCATTCAAGAAAAGAAAAAGTGAAAGCCGTTTACAACTCCCTGTAACGCCGGATTAGAGCGCAGCTCTTGAGGAGGAGGAGGGAAGGGTACGGGGGGGGGCAAGTGACCTCGGGGGGGGGGGGGGTAACGTGACGTCACTGATGACGTCATCAATGATGATGACGATGACGATGCGGATGCCGATGACGTCATTAGTGACGTCACTGATGACGTCATCAGTGACGATGACGATGCGGATGCCGATGACGTCATCAGTGACGTCACTGATGACGTCATCGGCATCCGCATCATCATCGTCATCATCACCACGTGACCTGGTGGACCACGTGGCCTGGGGGACCACGTGACCTGGGGGTCACGTGACCTCGGCGGGGGGGGTCACGTGACCTGGGGGCCACGTGGGAAGGGTCACGTGACCTCGGGTTGCATGCAACTCAGGTTGCAAACAACTCAGTTTGCACGCAACTCAGGTTGCATGCAACCTGATGTGCATGCAAACCTAGGTCACGTGACCTCCGGGGAGGGGGTCACGTGACCTCGGGGGGAGGGGTTACGTGACCTCGGGTTGCATGCAACTCAGCATTGCAAGCAACTCAGTTTGCATGCAACTCAGGTTGCATAAACTCAGGTTGCAACATGCGTTGCATGCAACCGGGCGTTGCAGGCAACCTGAGTTGCATGCAACGCGGGTTGCATGCAACTTACGTTTTCTGCAACGCCCGGTTGCATGCAACTCAGGTTGCATGCAACCTAAGTTGCGTCGCCGTCGGCGTAACCGCAAGTTGCATGCAACTTAAACTGCATGCAACTTAGGTTGCATGCAACTTGCGGTTACGCCGACGGCGACGGCGACGGCGACGCCGACGCCGCTCAAGCCGGAAACGGGCGCCTAAGAGCTACGCTCTAAAAAAAACTCCACGACACTCATAACAACAATTAATTAGAACGTTGGCTAAAACAAAGAAATGTAAACGCACGTTTGTCGTGTGTACCCTTCTTGATGGCGTTCAAAAACGCACGGAGCACAGACCGACTGCAGTCTACTCCGGTGTTCTCCAGATAGACGTCTGCTGATGCCACGGGCAGCGAAGGGCAGAGTACTAAGTAAGCCGCGCTATGGCCCCACTCACGAGTTTCACTCTCCCTTCAAGCCCAGAATATCAAGTCTACGTCAGTCACCATCATGTTTTATTTTTAAAAATATCTGCTTGAGATAAGATGCGTCCTGCTGGGGTAAAAACAGGAAGAAGAAAGGAAGACGATTACCATTTTCGAAGTGCTCGCAAAAAGCGAGCACTTCGAAAACTTACAAAAAGGGTGACTCAGATGCGGGTCTAGGCCAACTCGTCGAAAGCCAACTCGTCGACGGCCAACTCGTCGGCGGCCCATTCGTCGAATAGGCCCATTTGTCATAGGGCAACTCGTCGAAGGAAAACTCGTCAAAGAGGCCAACTGGTCGCCACTTTTTAGAGCGCAGCTCTTAGGCGCCCGTTTCCGGCTTGAGCGGCGTCGCCGTCGCCGTCGGCGTCGCCGTCGGCGTCGGCGTAACCGCGCGGTGCATGATGGGTAAATTTTCCCGCTAAATTTAGCGGAAAATTTTCCCTGCTAAATCTAGCGGAAAATTTTCCCCGCTAGATCTAGCGGAAAATTTTCCCCGCTAAATCTAGCGGGAAATTTTTCCCGCTAAATCTAGCGGAAAATTTTCCCCGCTAGATCTAGCGGAAAATTTTCCCCGCTAAATCTAGCGGGAAATTTTCCCCGCTAAATCTAGCGGAAAATTTTCCCCGCTAGATCTAGCGGGAAATTTTCCCCGCTAAATCTAGCGGAAAATTTTCCCCGCTAAATCTAGCGGAAATTTTTCCCCGCTAAATCTAGCGGAAAATTTTCCCCGCTAAATCTAGCGGAAAATTTTCCCCGCTAAATCTAGCGGGAAATTTTTCCCGCTAAATTTAGCGGAAAATTTTTCCCGCTAAATTTAGCGGGGAAAATTCTCCCCCCCTCCGCGAGGTCACGTGACCCCCAGGCCACGTGACCCCCCCCCGTCTCCGAGGTCACGTGACCCCCCCCGTGCCTCCCCCTCCTCCTCAAGAGCTGCGCTCTAATTCGGCGTTACAGGGAGTTGTAAACGGCTTTCACTTTTTAAAGCCAAATATATATATTTTTTCTTAAATTTTAAAGCAAATATTGCCCTATATTAATCCGTGTTCTGTCTTTGATAGGTAACTCTTTCGTAAAAAAAAATATGTACAGTAGGCGCTCTCCTTAAAAAACTGAACTCCAGTCTGCTCTTTCTTCTCGAAGGTAACAACTCGCCGCTTTCGCCACTTTTACGGTGCAGTGGGGCACGGTCAACATGTTCCTCGTGTATCACTGGGGCGCGTGTTAACCTACCCGGCCCATAAGTTGCCGCCACATCGCGACGACAGTCTGCGACGGCTCATCACGAAATTGTCGACTCATTTGGCACACCCGTTTACGCACTTTGCGGCGACAGTCTGCAGTGGCTCATTACAAAATAAGTAATAAAGAAAGGTAACAAAGGGACGATCCTGAGATGACACATTTTTCAACTTGTCTCAAAGGTTTTCTTCTGTTTTTGCCCTCTTGTAATTTTTCTTTCAATCTTGTAACCTAACAAAGCCGCTGTCCCTAGTCCACGGAGTAAAGCCCTAGTCCAAACACAAATAAAAATTTGGGTTAAAAGATAAAAAGGAACCACGAACTTTTACCTTGGACCGTCATTCAATCCATTCGACGAATCGCCCTTCGAGCGATTTCCCCTTTCGACAAGTTGCCCTAATACGAATTGCCCTATTCGACGACTGGGCCGTCGACGAGTTGGCCGTCGACGAGTTGGCTTTCGACGAGTTGGCCGGATCCCCTCAGGGGTAGATAACCTGGCTGGAATTCGCAAATAAAGTGGGCCAACCCTAGAAATTGGACTACAAAAAGTAAGTAGCTTTTAAAACAGGGTAAAATAAGGTGAAAGAAACAGAAAGAAAAACATCCTGTTTTCTAAGAGAAGTTTATAAGTGTATAGCAACGAACGAGGATGCTTGTGGCAATAACGGCTTCACATATTATCACATCTCTTTTAGTGAATTTTAGGGTAGACGGAGGGTTGTCTCGTGTTGTGACATTATGAAAATGGTCGTAGTCACTATAACCGAGAGGGACATTGTTAATTCTTGTCTGTGCACTTACCGCCTCAAGCTTCTCGGAGAGGCACACAACCACTTCGTGTCCTCCTCTCCCCGTCTTCGATCGCAAAGGAAAAAAAGAAACTAAAAAAAAACAAATAAAACATGCGCCCCCCCCCTTTCTTTTTATTTCTTTTTTTTTTTAAGAAATGCTTTTTTGGATTTTTTTACACCGTTGTTAGTGTCTAAAAAAATAGATTCAGGGGCTTGGTGTTAAAAAAAAGGCTTTGCAGAACTGAAGAGTGCCAAGCCTCCCTTTGCGCTGGTCAATTCGCTTTACCAAACTTTACCAAAATAAAAACAACCCTTTCTTTCGAAGGAGGGAAAAGCGAGAATTGGTCCTGAAAAAAAAATGTAACGAATTACAAGTAATCCGTTACGTAAAAAAATGTAAGGGAATTACTTTAAAATTACATTAGAAAATATGTAATTATTTCGTTACTAAATTACTGATAAACGTAAGGGATTGCAAGTAATTTCGTTACTTGTAACGGATTACGTACAAGTCTGAGAGCAAGTACTTCAATTACTGCACGAAAACCATCCAGGAGTGGAGAAGATGAAGTCCATTGCACAAAGTTACGTCTGGTGGGATGGGCTAGACGACAGTATCACGGCAAAGCCTCAAGGTTGTCATGAATGCCAAGAACATCACCGTTCCGGGCGGAAAGTACAGTCAACCCCGTGGCCTTTTCCAGAACGGCCATGGTCCCGCTTACATGTTGACTTTGGTGGTCCATTCCAAGGACGTTATTTCCTGGTTTTGGTCGACGCATTCTCGAAGTGGGTTGAGGTTTTATACCGGTATCGTCACCCTCTGCTGATGCTACGATCAAATGCCTTTGGAACATCTTTTCGACACACGGTCTACCAGATATTGTCGTTTCGGATAACAGTCCGGCCTTCGTAAGCGACAAGTACAGCGAATTCCTAAGCCGCAATGGGATCCAACATATGCTGATTCCACCTTACCACCCAGCATCAAACGGAGCTGCGGAACGCGTCGTGCAGACCGTGAAAGGAATGCTGAAGAAAGCGTCATCTGGAGATTTTCAGACCCAGATTGATAGGATGCTTCTGACATACAGAACGACAAAGCGTTCACTAACAGGTCATAGTCCAGCTCGAGCAGCTAATGGGCAGAAAGTTACAAGACAGCTCTAGACCTCCTACATCGGGACATGCAGAGTGAAGTACTCTGGAAGCAGCTGAAGCAAACGTTACGCTGTGACCAAGGAGCATGCAAAGGCCCTCTACTTCAGCATGGTCAAAAAGTGTTTGCCCGAAATTTCAGGTCAGGTCCTCCATGGCTTCCTGGGGTTGTTATACAACCATCGAGTTCATCATCTGTGCAAGTGGAACTGAGAGATGGGACTCGTTGGAACCGTCATGGTGACCATCTTCGAGAACATCGTCTTCCACCTGTGACACCCTACAGAGAGCACGGGGCAACCGACTCCTCAGCTGAACGAGACAGGCCAACCGTATCTTCCGGGAACGAAGATCCTCATGGACCAACAACACTACACCCTGACAGAGGACCTCCTCGAACTCAGCAAGTTTCATGCCAGACGTTGCCAACCGTCCAGACTCAGAGTAGTCCACAAAGCTACGATCTACGAGAGTAAAAAAGCCCGTAGATCGTTACAGGCCTTAGACTATAGTGACCCGAACTTTGACGTCTAGGTTTTGAGACAGTATTGTTGTTCCTTTGTTTAAAAAGGGGAGGAGTGTGATGATGATGCTAGCGGCGCCATGCCTCTGTGGCGCGAGAATAAAGAGAAGGAGTGTCTGGCATCTCGAGCTGCCTGCACACTCACGCTGAAAACGATGGTGTTCATTCCTTCCTGCCCCCGATTTACTCGGAAAAGCTTAAAAACACTCGGGGCCAACCACAGGCCGCGAAACAGCACCTAACGGTGATCATGAGCTCTAAAAACGCGAGTCGACTAATTTAAGACGCTTTAGCGTCGTTCGAGTAAAAAGGTATAACTCTTGGTGACTGAAAACAATTGGCGCATGTGAGGTTTTCGTAACGCCCATATTCAAGGGTAGAATAAACAAACGTGCGCTCCAAACCAGGGCCGACCTGCTGATGGCTCTGTTTCACACTTATGATGTACCGCAGGAAAGGCTACAAGCGGCGAGCTCCTTGCTGTGGCGCACGTCTCGGTGAGCACAAGCTCTAACGTGACGTCAAATATGAGCGTGCGCTTCTAGCCTTCTCTGCAGGTACAACATAAACGTGAAACGGAGCTATAGAAACAGCGTTTCAGCTGAGACGGGGAAAGAAAGCACTGCCAAAGCCAGCGCACGAGCTGAACGGAACTCAAGCCGCGTCTCGAGATGCTCACGCGCTCCAGCCTTTGCACTGTTTTCTTTCAGCCAGTTTCAGCTTAGGCGCTTTTCTAACGAGTTGGCCCAGAGCAAACTGTCACCAAGACGCCGAGAGGGAACGCTTCTATAACACGCTTTAAATGTCGTTTTCAATATTGTGCCGTCGCGGTCTGCTGATTGATCGAAGCTGTGTTGCCCTTTTAGTTTACGCTGTAACGGCTGGGGCAGTATTCGTCGCTGACGGCGGCCTTTGCTCCGCCCATTGGCTAAACTCTTCCAATATACGCCTCTGCAACCAGTGGGGCTGTGACGCCATCCCGTGGCGACGTTTCGAACTTTGAATACTCAAAACACTCCAAATCGTCCAAGGTCAGCGCATGTACCAGGGCATATTAAAAAAGTACGGCATGTGGAAAGGTACGTTGCAAAAAGCAGTGTAACATTCTTTATTTGTGTGTTTTAATGCTTTTTTTTATTCCGGAAATGAACCGGGTTTAATTGTCTGAACGTAAACATAAATGGGCGAAATCGCTGCTGCCGCCAAAGCATGGTGAATGCAGCCTCTCATCACTTTTCCGAGGGGTGAACATTCCCGAAACTCCTCTCTCCCTGGTGCAAGCAGAACACACTCTAAAAAAGCCCGTGCGTCTACTTTCCCGCACAACACTCGGAGAGCCAATCACCGCAATTTACGAAGGCAGCTCAGCGAATGACGATGCCGAAACATACGTTTAAATCCAAAAAAAACGCAGTCTGGTTGTGACATTAAGCAATGCAAAACGTCACGCTTGCATTCCTTAATGTCACAACTCAGATTGCGTTTTTTGATCTAAACATACGTTTCGGCATCGTCGTTCGCTGAGCTGCCACCGTAAGTGGCGATGATTGGCACCCCGAGTGCTGTGCGGGAAAGTAGACGCACGATTTCTTTTTTTAAGTGCAGGTCACTTAGCGCGTGCGTGAAGGACGGCGGCCGGAAGGGGATTGGGCTGGTTATCGAGAGCGACGGCGTGACGTAACATCGAGCAACCGAGATGCAGTGGGGGACAGCGGGGCTAGGGGCGTACTTGGGCCACCGGCGAGGCGCCGCGAGGCGGCGTTTACGGGAGGCTCAAAATAGGAGGCTAAAGATGGGTTAATATTTTGTAATGAGCCATCTGCAGACTGTCGCCGTGAAGCGGCGTTAGCCGGGGGGGGGGCGTTAACACGCGACCCAGTGATACATCCGCCGTCCCCCATTGCGCGGCGCAAAGACTGTCGAATGGGAACGTCGCCGGCGACCTTCAATCGCCATACTTTGTTTCACCTTCAGTCCAGACGCAGCCGACGCCCCAAGCAGGTGGGACCAGTCAGACAGCGTCAAAAGCGCACCATCATGCTTCTGTACTTGTTTTATCATCGCTGAACAGAACCAATCATAAATTTTAAAAAAAGGCCTAGTGACTCGCGCTGCTGCTTGATTGGTCTCATTACCTGGTAGCATCGGGCACGTTTCAACTTTAGCTGAAACGAAGTGTAGGTGTATGCGTCACGGCGTCGCTTCCTATAACCAGCCAATCCAGTGCGACCTTCGTTGCTATGCGTGCTATCGCCAAGCCTCTCGAAATATGCACCCCGCCGCCATCTGTCGGCGCTTGTAGAAAGTGTTTCCTGGCCAGTCTTCACAGCCAGTGGGGCTGTTGCGTCATCCCGTGGCGACATTGCGAACGTTATATACGTTATACACTATAGTGTCCCAACCAAACTGTGTAAAAAAAAACTTTTTTTAGGGGCCTTATAAGGTTTACTTTAAAAAAGTTAGTGCGTCTAGCTTTCACGCACAACACTCGGAGAGCAATCACCGCAACAAAGAGCAGCTCAGCGAATGACACTGCCGAAACATATGTTTAGACCAAAACATGCAGTCTGAGTTGTGACATTAAGCAATGCAAAACTGTCACGCCTGCATTGCTTCATGTCACAACTCAGACTGCGTTTTTTGGTCTAAACATATGTTTCGGCAGTGTCATTCGCTGAGCTGCCTCGTAAGTTGCGCTGATTGGCTCTCCGAGTGTTGTGCGGGAAAGCAGACGCACGGGCTTTTAGATGCGGAGCATCTCTTGCTCGGGTCTATGTCCCGCGGCGTTGGCGTCGGCGTCGTAGTCCGCACTCACACCACGCACGCGCAACTCTCCTCCTTCCCTCTCTCCAACAGCTGCGCGTTACTCTCTCCGCTCTCTCTCTACCAGCTGCGTGCACTGCGCATGCGTTCGCTTCTCCTCACACCGCGCGCGCCCGCGCAGCTCTCCCCTCTATACTTCGTCTCACCCTAGCATGGACTAACTGCGAAGGCTGTGCTAGCGCGAGCGGCGAGCCTTGACTGCCTTGACTAGAACACTTGCTGCACGAGCGCTCGTGCAGCCGCCGCGGCTTCATTTAAAGCGACTAGCTTGCGCTTTTAGCACGCGCGGCTAACAATAGTCCATACTAAGGTGAGACGAAGTATAGTCTCCTCTCCTTCAAGTGTGAAAAAATAAACGGCGAGCGGCGAGCGTTCCAAGTTTCCTTGCCGCGAGTTTTTCCGTTCTGGAGTGAAGGCTTACGCGGTTAGGTGGTAACGCTAGGTTGCAGTCGTGTGGCGCCATCTCTTGACGTCAAGCACGCAACTGAAGGCGTCTTTGCCTCGGATACCAAGCACGTATGTCTCCGCATCACATCATGGTTATAACCCGTCAGGAAGATGGTGTAATTTTTTTTTTAGAGCCCTGCTTTATTACGTTATGTTAGCATTCATGGAAGCTTACGTCTGGCTTACGTCAAGAGTCACTGAAGGAGAGGTTTACCCGCGACATACTGTAGAGCACGGATGTCTGCGCGTGACTTCATAACGTAAGGTTAGAAGACGTAAGAAACACGCCCTTGGTGTTGCAATGGGCTCTCATAGACTGCTCTTTCTATATTACCCAAGCATCAAGGAGGCATGCAGGGACTTGGTGTTCCACGCGCCACACGCGCGCGCCTTCCCTGTATAAATGATTTGAAGTAAATAACCACAATAAAGCGTTGACGAACGCGCGTCTAAGATACCATTTGTATTAGATATTTGCTTTAGAAAAGTTACTACTGCTGAGGCCAGCACGTGCGGCGCGTGGAACACCAATCCCTGCATTCTCCTTTGATGCTTGGGTATTATATAGCAATAGGTCTATTAGTAATTGTAGTGTTTTCCTTA
The DNA here is from genome assembly GCA_037355805.1 of Ixodes ricinus. Classification (NCBI taxonomy): domain Eukaryota; kingdom Metazoa; phylum Arthropoda; class Arachnida; order Ixodida; family Ixodidae; genus Ixodes; species Ixodes ricinus. Next base: position 94,476 of record JAZHYW010000966.1, read on the forward strand.
TTTTCTTTTTGCCACATGTTGGCAGTTGTCGAAGCGCATCCCAATATAATCACGAACTGCGCGTCGTTTCCGGCAGCTTCATAATAGCCATCGGAGAGAGGATTTTTAAATGACTTAAAAAATGAGACACCAAGCCGCGTCGTTGTTTCCCACACACGCCACTAGGTGGAGGCAGTTATGCACGGACCGCGAACCTGTCGTCATCAAGGCTGGAGCCCGCACCATGACCTTGGCTACCCGCCTAAGGGTCGCAACAACAAAATCAGAAAACACGTAGTCACGGGAACGCCAACGGGGAATATGAATATTCCACGCCAGGAAAACCATCAGTGCGTGTCCCGCGCGCGCGTCACCCCGGTTTGTTGTGCGGCTCGTTAAAGGAAATAATCCCCTTAATGAGGACCGTGGCCATATGCGAAAAGCATCATCCTTACTCAGGGCAACACAAAGAGAGTTGTGGTCTTTGCAAAAACAAGGGGGGGGAGGAAATGTGTATGCATGTGCAAGATTAGCCTACTTGATACTCAAGTAGCATATATACCGTATTAAAATAAAACCTGCAAACAAAACTATAAAGAAAAATAAAGCATGCACGAGTTGCAGCAGCGTGAGACGCGCGGAGGGTTTTGCGATTTCCCGATAAGTTAGGAAAGCGTGTTTCGTATTAAGCGGAAATCGCAACATGCGTACTGCGGTCGTTTGCTCATCAACGCCATTTCCTCTATGTTTTTTGTTTTTTTTCTTTTTCCACGAAAGAAGCGCACGTGGCCGACAGGCATAACGGAAACAGAGGGAGTCAGTGTCACCCATAATTGGCAAAGGTTCGAACGTGCGAACACATCGGCGACGGTAAACCATGCGAGGAAATGGAGAGCGAATCAAAGAGCGCTCACACCTCTGTTATGCGAGCCCCTGGTGCCGGAGATGAGTCCCCGCTCGACCCTGAACGGATGACGATCGAAAACTTTATTGCACTTCCGCTTTGAACACGAACGGCCCCGCCTGCATCACGCGACGCGACCCGCCAGCAGGTGCTGGTAGCGCCGACGCAGCCAACGAGTGAGTATGGAACGGTGAAAAAGATCTTCCTTGCGTTCCGAAATGTCGGTGCCCTTGTAAACGACGATCCCGAGCTCATCATTGGAGTTGCTGCAAGTGGCAGCAACCCGTCGCAGATTCGTGGGTTTTGTCTCACTGAAGATATGATACTTGGAAATTCGACTCGGCGGTCGAAGTGCTACAGCCCACTAACCACGAGCCAACCAGTCGTGAACAAAAAAGGTACTTAGTTACGCAGTGGTTGCAAGTGGGATCTCCATCTTTCGACTGAGCCAGTTCGCGGTAGATTCTGGAACAGCCTGTGAAAATCAGTAAGGAAATTAATCAGTTTTTCAGCGGAGAACTTGCTTGTAGGTTTAAACTCAATATCAGCGTGACCATTAAACACTAAGATATCTATCAAGAGTAAAGAAAGCACTACCATCCACAGAAAAGCTCTTGAGGCATGTCATAGACTGCAGATGTAAGCCTCAGTTCCACGAACTGTCATCTGCAATACTACCGCATGGTCCCATACGAGAGAAAGAGGTGGTCTCGTGTAACATTCGGGGTAGCAAGGGGTCAAAGATTTCTTGATAAATCCGTACCGTCGCTTACAAACATCTCAACCTAAAAGTTTGTCAAGCCGGTTCTATAACGCAACGCGCAAAGCGACCAAAGGACATGGCAAGTTTTCTGCGATGCCTCGTCGCTCTACTTCGCGACGGCGACCCTGTGCGGCGCAATGAACATGTACTACAAGTCCATGAAATCGGAAGACTTCCTCATCGGCGCCCTGTTCCCGGTGCACCAGCCTCCGCACACGATCGACACCGCATCGAGGGCTTGCGGCAACATTTGGGAGGGACCGGGCATCCAGCGACTCGAAGCCGCCCTTCTCATCGTCGACGAGATCAACGCCAGGACCGATCTCCTGCCCAACTCGACGCTCGGGATCCAGATAAGGGACACCTGCTGGTACTCGCCAATCGCGCTGGAACAGGCGTCCCACTTCATCAAGCTGTCCGCGTGGCTCGACACCGAGTACGTGGAAACACCGTACCCGTACAAGCGGAAGGACGCCGACGAGTGCGACGACGCCGAGACCAAGAGGAATCTCGTGGCCGTGCTCGGGCCGTCGGCGACCGCCGGCGCCGCCGAAGTGCAGAGCCTGCTCCGGCTTTTCAAGATCCCGCAGATTGGATACTCGTTCACGGGACAGGAGCTCGGAGTTCGCGAGCGGTACGGATACTACGTGAGCGTGGTGCCCCTGGACGACGGAGAGGTGCGGGCCATGATCGACCTTGTGGAGCGGTTCGACTGGGTGTTCGTGTCGGGAGTCTTCACAGACCGTGAGTTCCGCTGATTTGTCTTCGCTCGTGTTGCTTGTGGTTTGTTACTATAGTCACTGACAGATTGACAAACGCAGGGCGTGCCGAGTCCCGAGCACTTTCTTATCGCTCGACAGTTAATGAGTTTGCGTTGTTAGCAGGTAAGAACGTTGGAGAACAAATCGCGACGCATATGAACACAATGAGTCAAGTCCTGCGTTTCTGGAGCTGTTAGTGATATAATACAAATTGAAAGGACTACTCTCATTGTGCGTTTCGTGAGTAAAGCGTGCAAACGAACCTATATTTTCTGAAAAACTATACATAAGTCTTATCCGGCACGACAGGACCCACTTGGTTTATGGAGTCAATCTCCTTTGTCGTCCACTCTAAACTGATCCATTTAGAGTAGAATTAGAGTTATTCTAAACTACTTGGAAAATATCAAGTAGAGAACGAAACGAATCCAAAGGGCAGGTATACGTCGTACTAGAGATGTTTCAACGGTGAAACGCCTGTCTGCCCTGAAATGTGACACCGTTTCACCACTTCATTTCATGAAATTTCACGAAAGCGCGGTACGAGCGGTAGACCGGGGTCTTTACTTAAGATTCACCACGCCCCGCTTAGAAAAAAAAAGATAAATAATACGTTTGGTTTTTGTGCAAAGTGGCAGTCTTATAAGCGACACCGCCTACTCCATAACTCAGTACTGCTTAAACGAAAGCCCACGGGCACGAGGCCCGTTCAAGTCAAGACCTAAAACGTTGGAAGGCTGCGACGTGTACGGACACACAAAGTCTTCGATTTCTCAAATTAAACGCGAATACCTACGTATACCTGTCTCAGCTACATGAGCACAAATGCTTGCCATAACTATGAGCGCCTATCCCCAACCTCCACTCCACTGCCTTTCTGCTTTAAAGAAACCATAAAACAATTTATCTCATGATCTGCTAAATACGGTGTAAAATAAATCTTTGGTATTCATAACGAGGACTTTAGATCTGTTGTATGCATTTTGATGTGCTGTGCAGCACTGCGCATGGTGTAAGCTCAGAGCAAGCGGTTACGCGTGTTCTCTTGCATAACCACGTAATCAGTTGCTACCGCGAGCACAGCACCTAGACCATATTTTCAGCCATCGTGTGGCTATCTAAAACCGGCCGAAAGCTGTAGCATTCAGTACAAGTTGGCAGAGCGAGTGTAATCGGAAACAAGCGCTCCGGTAGTTGACGCCAGATGTTCGTTTACAAGCATTTCAACCAACCAGCTTGGGTTTACAGTCGCGCTCGTTTCCAGGAAATACATCACAAACAACTCTCTCAGATTGGTTCAATATAGACAGCGAACTCAACAGCTGCGAACAGAGTCTGAAACGGTAGTACTTTAAACAACTATAACACACAAACTGAAGAAAAAGAAGAAAAAAAACAGACTTGCATAAAGATGTGCAAGACGCCATCTGTCCATTATCTCCCCCTTCACTGCCTTCCTCTTCGAAAACAGCGGGTATCAACACCTCAGCGAAAATGAAGCGTTACCTCATTCAATTTTCCCGGAATCTTCTTCATGCTTAGTTTTTGAAGCATACTTCCCAGGAAATATTTTGAAAACCAAGTTCTTAGAAAAATGTTTCTCTTTTTTTTTCCCTTTTTTTATGGAGTACCACGGTTATTTTATTTGCACTCATCCCCGACAATAAAAAAAGAAGGGCACATAAAATTGCATCAATGCAAAAGTTTCACATTGGAAGCAATTACTCGAGCACTCAAACAAAAGATAATAACTAACGAGAAATCGACAGCTTGTCTTTACTCCGCTCTCAAATACATTTTGTTTTTTTTTTAGGCAGTACATTTTATCGGGACCCCCTACCCTACTACCAAACATTTGTCCGTTCGTCCATCCTTTCGTACATCCTTACGTCCATACATTTCCTCGCTAAATTTAGCGGAGAAATCGATGTCACGTGACCTGGCATCACGTGACCTGGCGTCACATGACCAATTAAGTTTCGGCACTAAATTTAGCGGGGAAATTGAGGTCAAGTGACCTACATACCAATTCAGTTCCCCTGCTAAATGTAGCGGGTAAATTCCCCGAAACGACTGTTCAATGTTTTGTAAACAAATTGAAACGATCGTATGTTAAACACTGCGTTCCATGCATTGATACGCCTTTGGAGATAAAGGTCGTTGGCAATTTTGTATAGCGCATAACTCTTACAATTGATGACATCAACATGTTTTAGGAATTCCCTGTACATCATATTAAGAACAGCGCACAAGCTGTTTTTAACGATGTCACCTTGCCAACTAGCTGAACTCTCTACTTTGCTACAAATCTCCATTACAACTAAAGAAACGGTGCACAACCTCTTCCCTCTAACATTTTCACCTAACACGCTTCCTCTATTTTTATTGCAGCGTCTCCTGATATCTCCTGAGTACATACCATGTTATACCAAAACTTTAGTGACTCGCACTAGACACAGAGAAATACTATAGTCGTTAAATAATGCACAAACGGTGACTGGCGTTCTTGTTTTTACAACCTCAGGGCGAATGCTTTATTTTTCTACTAAATAGTATAGTTAGAGCTTTCACCCTTTCCAGACAATCTTTCCTCTAACTAAACAGGGCTATGTGGAATACGCTCATAGTTTATTTCAGAAAACGATGCACCGTTATAGCTGACAGCCCAAAGAAGAAGGTTGTAAAGTTCATGGCGGAGCCGAACTGTCGAAACTGAATAATTAGAAATTACACACAACACACCGCGAGATCACGGTGGCCAAGCTTTATCGATACTTATTTTAATGTATACATATAGTTTAGAAAGCTGTTTTAGGAGTTCAATACACCGATCTCACCAAGCCCTCGGCGCATGCGTGACGCCGCAAAAACTTTAGTTCACAGGAGGCACGCAGCAGTGCACGAGAGGACTCCTGCCTTGTCGGCTCGTCCTCTGCTCGCGCAACGCTCCAACAAGGTTGTCGCACGTGCAGAAAGACTACCCTCCATGCATCGCGGCAGCGGTGGCGTAGCGAAACTGGCTGGTCATATCGGTCTACACATACCATAGATTTATTACAATAAACGCTAGAGGCTCAGGTGGCGCTAGTGTGCTGTTGCATTTTGAAACAGACAGCAACCAGTCCAAATGTGACTTCCGGTAATGCATTTCTATGGGAAAACGTAAATGCGTTTTCTCTTCGCGCTCGATTATAAGATCAAATATTGCTTAGCGTTGTGACAGAATAAAAAGTTTGGGACGTCTTACAATCGGATGTACAAAAATATGTGCCAGTTAGAGCGTTTTTCTTTAGTTTTCATGGCGTCGAACACTGCGCTAAAATAGCCCAATACAGGTGTATAATACGTATTGACGTTGCAGACTGCTAATATAGGGAACGTATTTAAGCATATAGTCAATGCTATGAAGCACACAGAGTGAATCAGCTTGACAAAACACCAAAAGGATGCTGATATACGCCAAATCAAACAATCAAAACAGATCACAAGAACGAAGCATGGAGTTATGGGACGAAGAACACGTACTGGATTAGTGTACCGACCGGCGTTCGATTGATAAGACAACCAGACCGACCCAGACCAACACCACCAAGATAGGAGGCCTCCGCATGGTCTCCTCTCCCTCTATGAAACGTCATCAGAGTCGGATCGCGCCTCGACGCGCTGACTGGACGCGAGCCCCAGCCGAACACTGACACAGCACTCGTGCCCAATCCGACGACACAGCACTCATGCCCAATCTGACGTGCCCAATCTCGTGCCCAATGACGCGTGCGGAGGCCTTTTGTCTAGGTGGTGTTGTCCAGACCGACGCAGCCAGCTCGGTACAACAAAACTGAAGGAAGGTTTTGTCATTGGCATTCCTTATTATAGCAGTATAGCTGTACATGGCAGATAAGATGGAGCGGCACTGACGGCATGACAAGGCAACGCTTACGCTACGCAGCACGCAGGCTGCATAAGTTAGTACGATACATCTCCCTTTGTTTACGGAAATAAAGAATTAATAAAACATGAAACACACAGTTTTAACTAATTTGCTCAAATTTCTGTTGTACTCCAAACGCCTGGGAGCAACAGTTTCTCGCGTAGATTTTCTGGGCACTGGAGTTATGCTAGATGTCCCTGGCAAACTTGGATTAAGCTGTATCTCCGCTTCGGCGTCCCCCGAGTCATCAGCATCGCTGTCACCTGATGACTCGTTGCTGGTTGCTTCTGACGTGGCCAGAAGAAGTTGACGATTCCGCCTCGGCATCTTTCCATTTTCTGTTGCCACTTGGTACGACCTGGGCGCGACAGCTCCCATCACCCTAGCCTTTTGAGATCAGACCTGACCTATGACTCTGACAACCTGTCCCTGTTGGAGAGGGGCAGCCGCCGTCCTGCTGTTTCCGGCTGGCGATGCTTTTTGACGGGAGATTTGGCTGCCGGCTGAAGTCGGGGAGTCGCCATACGTAGACGCGTTCCCTGCAGCAGCTCTCCTGGAGCACGGCCATCCTCTAAGGGTGAGGAGAGGTAGTTAAGTAAACCCAACCAAAAGTCTTCATGTCCATCCCTTGTTTTTTAAAGAGCCTCTTAATAATCTGCACGCCCTTTTCTGCGAGACCATTAGAACGCGGAAACTCTGGGCTACAAGTAATGTGCTTGAACTCGTACTGTTTGGCTAATTCCGGGAAGTCACGCGACAAGAACTGTGGCCCGTTGTCTGAGCAGACTTCTAATGGCATCCCATATCTTGCGAAGATGGCCCCCAGTTTGTCGAAGACTGTTCTTGCCGACCTGTCAGCCAGCTTTTACACCTCTGGGAAGGTTGAGTGCGAGTCAAATACGGCGAGATAAGTACTTCCTGCATATTGAAGGAGATCAATTCCTACCGGTACCAAGGTTGATCTGGGGTTTTTTCGCAGCAAAAGAGGTCCTTTCGGCTGCCTGTGTCCATATCTTTCGCAACTTCCGCATTTGCTTACGATAGATTCAATATCCGCATTTATGCCCTAGCCTTGCATTTGTTGCGACCAAAATGTCCTTCTTGTATGCGCCGCAGCGTTTCCGGACGTAGTTTTTTCAGAACGACTACTTTGCGTCCTTTCAGCAAAATTCCTTCTTAGACAGAAAACTCAGAAGTGAAAGGTCTCAATTCCACTTCGGATGTCCTTGTTAAAAGACATGTTTTTCACAACTGCTTGTAACTCAGGGTCGTTGCTTGTTTCTCGTGCAAAAAGCGGTTTTGTTTCATCAATCACTAGGGATGCCAGAATGCCGACTGCATGGACCTGCACGTCAAAGAAACGGGCGGTGTCCCCTGACGCAGCAGGCGTCGCCCTTGATAGCCTTTCAGCCAGGACCAGTATTTTTGCCTGGAATGAACTGTAGTACGTAATCGTAGATTAGTAGCCGAAGAAAAGAACGCTGCAATCTTGGTGACATTGCGCCAATGTCCTTTGATGAAATGGCAATCAGTGGTCTGTGATCCGTTTCTATTAAAACCCGCCGTCCATAGACAAAGTGATGGAATTTTTCCCAGTCATACGTAATTCCCATAGCCTCTTTTTCAGTCGCATACGCGACTGGGCACCAGTCACTGCCATGACGCTGCAGCAGCGCAGATCCAAGACCATCTCGTGAGGCATCTGACGTTATTTTTGTTTCTCTGGCAGGATCGAAAATTGCCAGTAAGGGCGGGTTGCCGAGAGCTTCGCAGATTGTACTCCATTCTTGCGCGTGATTTTCCGTTTACTCGAGCACAATGTCCTTCCGAATTAGACCTCGAAGATGCTTTGTTCTCTCGATCAACGCGGGCAAATATTTTCCAGAATAGTTCACGACTCCGAGGAAGCCTTGTACAGCGAGCTTATCGGTAGGTACTGGCATGTCCGCGTAAACAGCTTACTAATGTGGGAATGGGACGGATTCTATTTTCGCTGCTGACATTGCCCAAGAAAGTTAGTTACCTCTTGAACACCGAACTTGCACTTTTTCAGGTTGAACGTTAAACCGGCACGTTGTGCTTCGTAGAGCGTGGCTTTAAGGCGTTCGTCATGTTTTTGTTTAAACGATCCCCGGACCAAAATGTCATCTACGTGAGCCCTTACACCTGGCAAGGAATCAAATATTTCGCTCAACGTTTTTTGGAACACTTCTGATGCTGACGAAATGCCAAAGGGAAGACGAAGGAAACGGTAGCGACCGAACGGGGTGCCAAACGTGGATATCTTTGACGTCGTCTTCGTCTAATGGAATCTGGTGAAATCCTGAGTTAGAATCCAGTCGACTAAAAAACACGGCTCCAGAAAGTTCAACTTCGATATCTTCGCGTTGTGGCATCTGGTATGTGTTCACGCTTCAGGCATGCGTTAACATTTCTCGCGTCCATACATATCCTGACGCTGCCGTCTTTTTTCTTTACCCAGTCTGTGGGCTCATCCACTTTCCGGATGATGCCTGAGGCTTCCTTGCGCCGCAGTTCTTCCCGTAGAGGTTCCCGTAGCGTCAAGGGTACCCGACGGGCAGCTGAACCACTGGGATCGCGTCGTCACGGAGCACCATTCGGTACTCTCGTTTTACACACCACGTGCCTTGAAACAGTTGGCGGAATTCTTCTAGAACAGGCACAACGTTCTCTTTGGTTACAGGGTCCACCGCTCGCGATACTAGTCCCAGACACTCGCTTGCTTGTAGCCCAAGAATCGCTTGGCTTCGTTTGACGACGAAGAAATCGATTTGGCAGTGACGCGTCTTGATGATCACCTCTTACGTTAGGACACGGATGTGTTTAATGATATTCCCGCTGTACGAGCGAAGAACGACGTTGCATTTCCTTACAAAGGGCTTGGCCCGGAATCTGTTGTACACAGAGAGAGGCAGTATATTGGCTTGTGACCCCGTGTCCACTTTCAGCGAAACTTTTTGTTCCGACATTTGGGCCTTGACAATCCAGTCCCGTTCGTTCATGATGCCGTAAGCGCTTACACCCAAGATGTCGAAATCCTCGTCATCATGCTGCACCTTGCCGACGTCATGTTTCCTGCAACAAGCTGCGAAGTGGTTTCTTCCTTGACAGGCGCGGCAGTTTTTTCCGAGCGCGGGACATTTTCGCGGCTCATGTTTTCTGTCGCGCTTGGGGCACTGATTGGTTGCTGTCGAACCCGCCGCACGGCGCTGTTAGCTCCTTGTGGTGGAGTCCCCTTTCTGTTCAGGAACGTGCCACGCTTCATTTCATTTTTTTGTTGGCGACTTTGGCGGTTTTGCGAAGTTTGTTCTGCTTTTTGTAGCGTCAAGTCTCTTTCCCTCAGCATTTTCTCGCGCAACTTCTTGTGGCTGGTGCCAAATACCACTTGGTCACGAATCATAAAATCTGAGGATTCACCAAAGTTGCAGTACCTTGCTTGTTTACTGAGGTCGCGGATGAAGTGCTCCACCGGCTCCGCGTCGTCCTGCATTCTTGTACCGAAGAAGTACCTCTCATACACCTCGTTCTGCTGGTCAGAACAGTAGTCCTCGAACTTCTTCACCACAGACTAGGTAGTCCGTCTTAATTTTCGCCCTCAGAAAACATGGAGTTGTTGAACACTTCCGCGGCGTCGTCCCCGGGGATGGTCAGGAGCATGGCGGCCTTAGCAGTTTCCGTCCTTGGTTATTGCTGGCGTCGTTGCTTGAAGGTACAATTTAAACTTCTGCTTGAAGAGCGTCCAGTTTTTTCGTAGCGTTTCCAGACAGGAGCAGAGGTCAGGCGGCTTCAGGGGTTCCATGAGTGCCTGTCAAGATTGTGGCCGCGTGAGCCACTTCTGACACCACGTATCGACCGGCGTTCGGTTGATAAGACAGCCAGACCGACGCAGCCAGCTCGGTCAACAAAACAGAAGAAAGGTTTTATTGGCATTCCCCATATAGCAGTCTACATGGCAGATAAGAAGGCGGAACCGACGCATGACCGGGCAACGCTTACGCTACGCAGCACACAGGTTGCATGAGTTAGTACGGTACAGATTAATAACAAACTGTGCATGAATAATCAAAATAAAGCAGTAACCGAGTGTTATTGTTTTTGCTTTTTAATTGTTCTTTTTGATTGAATTAATAGCTTGTATTCACATATCACACTGTAGAACATAGACCTGGGCCTAGAATTTTCGCTAACTTAAACATCGCTCAGTAATTTTAAAAAATCATTAACTAAATAAATTACACTTTTATAATGTGAATAAAGCTACATAGTACCTGTTACGAGTGAAGAAAATACGCAGTTTTCTATTATTTCCTGGCGAAGAGCAAAATATCACGTACGTTTTTCCATAGGAATACAGAAGAAGACTAGAAAACTAGACTGGTTTCTGACGGCTTCAATTTGCAACCCTGGAAGTCCCGTAGACCCTAGTGCCAGCTGAGCGTCTAGCGTTTATTGTAGTAGCCCTATGACATGTCATAGACCTTTCCAGAAAAGGGCTCTTGGCCGGTTCTATTTTCAGCGTTCGTGCGTAGGCGGTAATTGCCGCTTTGCGAGTGAGACATGCGGCTGGGCGGAGGAGATCGCAGGCTGGGCTGAGGACTTGTAAATATTGGAATGGTGTATTAAGCTATCCGGTTGATTTGTGGGCCTCAATTTGCTGTGCCTCATCAAAATGTTTCATCGGTAAGGGATAAAGAATAGAACTATAATGAAGTTCACCCTAAAACATCTGGTACTGAAAAAACTCTTAGGGGTTCTTCGGTTTGTCCATATTTTGCACCCTAAGAAGTTATTTTAAGCACCTACTGAAAAAGTTCTTCGTAAAAAACCTCTAAAATGTTTTTAAGACTTTTTTTAATGCAAAAGAGATCTTAATCGCCCAGTTGCCTTTCTAGTGCACCAGGGGGCAACAGTGCTTGAGGCGAAACCGTTCTTCACGAGCTGAAAGAGCTCTTAGGGCGTCGAAGAACCTTTTCGAGAAAGGATTGTGTTTAATATTAAAAACCAGCCTGTTGGTAAATGTACTTAAACAACCGAAAAGAATAAACACAAAAACGGGATTAAAACTGACGTGTTTATTCTTTCCGGTTGTTTAAGGTTGTGTTTAGAGTGTAGAAATTGTCAGAATCTCAAACAACTAAAACTCATCATAAAATTTGAAAACATTTTACCACCAAATCCCGAAACATAAGTGGGACCCGGCATTCGAAAACCAACTCAGTTCCTTCTTCGAGGACGACTGTGACCGTTGAGAAGCGGCTTCCTTTGCTTCTAAGAGTGTTTATAACCTGAACGTGCAGAAAAGGAATCTGTTCGATCCTCAACGACCGCAGTCGCTCCCCTGAAGAAGAAAATGAAATGCTTTTAAAACGTTGGGCCCGTCGTACATTTAGGCGTTTGTCGGTATGTTTCTTAATTTTAACCCAATTTCGCCCCAACTGTAGTCGGTGACAGGTTAAGAACGCAGTAGATATACGCTCGGCCTCCAGGAAGCGCTCCTTTGATCCGTTCTTCGGTTTGAGTACCGGCTGATGCCGGAATCTTAGTAGAGAGTTTTAGTAGATCGTTCCCATGACTCTGGTAATGGTACCCGATACTCCACCGCCGCCTTTGCGGATGCATCGTATTGTTATCGGGTGTAACGGAGGTATCGGAACGGTCTACTAAAACTCTCTATGGACTGCATGAGGAGCGAAATAAAATGCTCGGACTCGCCGCACCCTGCATTTACTAAGCTGTCGACGACTATACGGAGAGCAAGTCGTCTGCTTCTTGCGCAGGGTGACGTCAAAACGACGCCGAGTTCTGATTGGCTTTGATTGGAAAGATAGTGGGTAGACCTCAATGCTAGATGCGTTTGAGGTCTACCCACTGTTTTCTTTTCTTTTTCGATCAGCCAATAAGAGTTTGGCGTTCTGACATTACCGCGACGCCTGTGCAAGAATCAGGCGAACTTGCACTCCGCATACGTTTAACCAAAACCTCGGTGGAAGAAGAGAGGGGTGTCGGAACTAGAGCACCGCACGGGCTGGAATTTCTAGGCCCGGCCTGACACGGACCGGACCGGCAGAGACACTGCCCAAGCCCGGCCCGAGCCCGAGCAATTTTTTTTTATAGATGAGCTTTAGTTTGATTTGAGCCCGACAGATTATAAACATGCAGCTGAAAAAGTTCGCAGGCGTTAACCTAAAAACTGGCGAAGCATAAAGCGCGCACTCTCAAACTACGCTGGTGGAGTACATACGTTTTCTTTTATCCACTTTAATGCTCTCCAAGTGTAAGACGTATTTTTGTTATTTCTTTTGAACGGCACCGTAGTGACTTTGCATTTCGCTTGTTTCTTTTCATTGAACCTAAAAGATCAATGAGCACACTTTTCGTTATCAACAATTTAGAATTCGCGGCACACGACTGCCCAGGCACGGCCCGAAAATGTTTTTGGTTCAAGCCCGAGCTCGAGCCCGAGCCTGAGATTATGCGTGGTGCCTGGCCTGAGCCCGGCCCGCGGGCCGGGCTGGGCTCGGTCCTTCAGACTGGTCCAGGCCCGTGCAGTGCTCTAGTCTGAACAAGGCTAGCCAAGGCGGCAAGTCCGCTCGGGCTTCACGCAGAGGAGAACTGTCTGTTTAGGGGTATTCGTGCAAGGCCACTATAGGGTAATTGTATATGCTCCAGTTGCGGAGCAGAGTATCGCGACGGTTTCAAAATTGTTGGCTTCAAGTATTGCCGGAGAAGCGAACGTCACTCTTGCAGGGGAAGCGACGCGAGCGACATGAGGCGGCAATTTACCACGCATGCGGCGTCGCGCATCTCCCGGATCCCTCGGAAGCCCACTCGTTCAAGCATCGGAGGGAGCGAGAGCACGCAGGCGCAAGCGGTTTATGGCCGCTTTCAAACTGCGCTTGCGTTACAAAAATAAGGAAGTTTCAAAAACATATTGTGGCACGCACAATATTTGAAGGTTCGAGAAGCTCCCTGTTCGTCACGTTTCAGTGCAAGATGCACGTTTCGCGAGCGCAAAGCGAAACATATGTCCCGCCTCAAGCCCGGTGATCCTGAAGGTGGCATTCCCGCGAGCGCGGAAGTCAAAATCGGCAACATGTGACCCCTTCTCCCCAGTAAGGAGTTTACGGCGAAAGAAGAAGGAAGGCGATACTCTGGCTCTGTCATTCAGTTACATGGGCCACGTGCGCCCTGCGCCGCGTAGGGGCCTTCTAAACTCGTGCCTGAATCACGGTGAGAAGCACGCTAGGGGCGCTTCTGTTGTCCTCACTCTGGGCAGCGCACGTGCTACCCACGCGGTCATGTTTGAATTTTCATGGTGCATAGAAGCTTGGCATTGCACGTGCTTGCACCCGCAGAGGAAGTTAAACTATCCTTACTCTGGTTTGTGAAAAAATTCCACCAAGCGGCAACGCCCAAACTTCTCGCAGCGAATAGGGACGGTTTTTCGAATGGCTCAAATCGGCCTCGTACTAGCCCAACTAGCCCAGGCGTGTTGCGCCACCTCACAGCGTTTGTCAGGAATGCGAGCGAACGTTCTCCACCCTTTCTCTACGGCGAGGTGGCGCCGTTCAGACACCTCTCTCTTCCACCGTAGTGAAAACCCAGCGTCGGCCTAGCCTTCATCTCGCGAGTGAACCCCTGCATTGCAGAGGACGGCGCCAGCCGTGCGGGCCTGGACACATTTAGGGCGTTGGCGACGGAGCGCGGGATCTGCCTGTCCCAGTCCCTGCCGGTGCCCGCGGACGCCGTCGACACCGACTACGAGGACACGGTCACGGCCCTCATGGACACGCCCAAGGCCAGGGTGGTGATATGCTTCTGTGCCACGGACACTGTCATCGGGCTTCTGGCCGCCATGCGCAAACAGAACGTCTCCGGCCAGTTCATTCTGGTCGCCAGGTAGGCCTGCGCCTCATCACTCGCGAATACCCGAACAGCACGATCAAAGGGCAATGGTTATTAAACTTCTACGGAACACGCAACCTGTGTTTTTCTCTTGCAAGCGCTATCCTGACGGCAGGCAAGAAACGGTTTTATGACTAGTCAGCGAACTGTCTCGTAATGCCACATCAAAGATGGATGGATGGATTCTGACAGCGGTATCCTTTATAACAGGCGGTAGCTTGCGCAACCTAGCCTAGAAACCGAAAAGAGCCAAAAGTACGATTCCTACTCTCGCCCTTCTTAGCCAATTTTCCTTTTCCTCGGCATTTTTCTATCACGAGTCAGTTTGGGATAGAGCACTGCACGGACCTATTTTTGAGGCCCGGCCCGGCCCGGGCCCACTGACTCTTAAGCCGGGGTGGGGTGTACTAAAACTGGGAAGTGTGCTGACCGCATCGGCATCTGCATAGGAGCTGGGTGTCGAGTGGCCCAATTCTGCCGAGGGTCATGGGGTGGCGCTGCCAATCGCAGCAGGGTCAGGTGGCCGGTCAGGCAGCGTTCAGCGAGGCTGGCTTAAAGGGGCCATGAAACCAATTTTGGGCAGCGATAAATGATTTTAAATTGGGACTTTACTAATCGCATATCGTTTAGTTGGCCAAATGAAAGAGGGTAGAAAAGTCAACGGCCAGCTTTTCGGTAAGAAACATTTGAAAGAATAGCGGACTATTTTGTACCTTCTTTCCTTCGAAAGCTCTCCGCCTTTTCACTATGATGCATCCGAAGTTCCCAAAGCGCGTCAGCGGTGCCAACCTGACGTCAGCCGGGCCCAGCTCACGCATTGGACACGAGAACTGCGTCACTCGGACGTATGCGCTCGTCAACAACAAATCCGTCGACGAATATTCGGACTCGCGTTCGTGGCCAATGAGTGCCCTGACGGAATTTATCGTTACTGGCGAATGACAAGTTCTATGGTGTGCCTAAAAAGCACGGTGGAAGCCAGGAATCAGCGCACCGGTGCCGCAGAATGTCACGACGACGTGATTTCACAATTCGCATTTGAGTTGAGGAATAAAGCTAAGGAGGAAGAAGTAGGAAAATCGTTTCATGACCCCTTTAAGGCCGGTTGCTGTGACTATTCCTTCTCCTTCTGCGTTGTGTGTGAAACGATACAATATTGTGTGACTGCTAGCTGTGCCGAAGAGGCAAGGGACTCACAACGATGTCAAATACTGCGAAAAGAAAAAAATACGGAGCTGTAGTGTTTTGTGCAGGGATGCAACATGCATGGGTCCCAACACATGAAAAGTGAAGCACTCCTTGTTTCGGACGCCGAGCGTCGCCTCTCTGTTCGCGAAATGAGGTCGACTGATACAAAAAAATGACCGCATCTCCACGTGGTGAATGATGTTGATTGGGGCGAAGTTCTGGTGGTGCTGATGATACTGATTTTATTGTTCATAGGTAGTGCTGATGGTGCTGATTTTTTTTTATTGCTCATAAGTAGTGTTGAGCTCCGGGTTGCGTTTCGACTTCATTATTACTGCTTTATGGTCGGTGAAATGCAGAGGCAGTGGTTCTTCTAGCGGATCAGCTTGGATCCGCTAGAAGCCGTGGAACGCACCTCCACCGCTTAAGTCAACGGTCCATGTCAGAAAGAGAATGTGTGGTATGGAACGTGGTTATATACGCATTTGAGCATTTGACCGCAGCGCCCTCTCGTCTATAAACGTTGAGCCAATGCATGCAAAGTGTAAGGCGATTATATAGGGAGCGTGCGGCACCTAAAGGGGGCGCGTCGATCCAACTGATGTTCCCGCCAAACGACTCTGTTGGGAACCACACCGCGGCGCCACTGTCTTGTCGCACGCTTCTCATTATCACTTCGCAGCCAATCAGATTGCGGCGTTACTCATTATGAAGGCCGAAGAAGCAATCAGGCAGCGCATGAATATAATAAGCCCTGCAGTTCTTTGTTCAGTGAGAACGGCAGGGCATATTATGTTCATGCTCTGCCTGATTCCTTCTTCGGACTTCATAATTAGTAACACCGCAATCTGATTGGCTGCGGAGCGATA
Source organism: Ixodes ricinus (assembly GCA_037355805.1). NCBI lineage: Eukaryota > Metazoa > Arthropoda > Arachnida > Ixodida > Ixodidae > Ixodes > Ixodes ricinus. The sequence goes on from JAZHYW010000966.1 coordinate 110,794, forward strand.
ATGAAAAGCGTGCGACAATAACGCCGCAATCTGATTGGCTGCGGAGTGATAATAGAGAGCGTGCGACACCTAAGTGGGCGCGCCGATCCAACTGATGTTCCCGCCAAACGACTCTGCTGGGAGCCGCAACGCGACGCCACTGTCTTGTCGCACGCTTCCCATACGCATTGGACCCCAGCGCCCTCTCCTGTATAGACGTTGAGCGGCTACATGCAGCGTTTCATCCATGACAGAAACCCCAGCTCTTGAGTTACTACCACATCTCAGAGCCCCCTATTCGTCCCGCAGTCGTGGCCGAGTGGTTAAGGCGATGGACTAGAAATCCATTGGGGTCCCCCGCACAGGTTCGAATCCTGTCGACTGCGCAAACATTTTTCCTTTTTATGTGAGCACGGAAGGACGGACGGACGGACAAGGCTGGACCCTAAGGAGCTTCGCCCTTAAAAAAGTTATGAAGATAAAAAAGTATAAGAGGAGCGTGTGACTGTGTGACATGTCAGAGAAAGTAAATTTCTCCAATTGGGATTGCTCTTCAATAAAGACAGCAGTTGAAGTTTCTTCATTTTTCTTGCCAGTCTTTGTGTTATTTTCATATGATGCATGCTCACTAGATGAAATCAATTCAGACATTTTTTGGTCTATAAGTTTTGGCTGAGCATGCAGAAGTCAAGGAAAGCTCGTTTCCATCCATCCATGCTACGCAAAAAAGGTGTATTAACACTAGAACAAAAACTAATTACTTAAATGTCTGCAAAATATACAACTGCCAAAAACCTAATTAAAAGTCCTTTGACACTAAAGTGGAGAGGAAAGCATCGCATATCATATCACACTCAAACTTCGTTTTCCAAATGCTGGTGTGTAAGGCGAAATACACAATTATTTTTCTATAACAGCAGAACGAAGCAAATATATATATTGTGGCGACCAAGTGGCGGGACTGCCAGTTGCGGTCTTCATCAGCACGGCGACGTCTGCAAAACCGAGAGATGTGTCCCCGTATCCCGCAATAATAACAGACAGGGCGATTAGTGGGCGGCCGCCACGTCGCTTGGGGGCCCTGCCACGATGAAGGGTCTGTCATCAAAGCAGCAAGTTGCGGCTGCAGTGGTTGAGGTGGTAGTGGATCTGGGGCTCTTCGAAGGACCTCGGCATGTCGTGCATGTCGGTCGGCTCAAGCCTTTCACACCTCGCCAGCCCGAACCTTAGCAGGCTGGCTCTGACCTTTCGGCCAGGATGGCCTTCTCCGAAGAGGGAGCATTTGTGGCGACCAAGTGGCGCGACCAGCGCTGCCAGCTTGGGCGCCGAAGTGCTCGAGGGACAGCGTGCTAAGGCGTGATTGCGCGCGCGTTTCAGAATAGATTCAGTCTTGGCTGGGCAAACCGTCGTCTCCGCCTGCTTATATCTATATACATCAACACACTCACATATATACAGGTGTTGTTTTTTGATTGAAATAGATTTGTTTAAAAAAGCTGTGAAAGTTACACTTATGCTGCTTCGTGGACGGAGTGGTGGGCCAGGGGGTACATATTATAGGGGCTAGATCGTAACGATCAATCGGTAATTAATTAAAGTTAATTAACTTTTTAATTAATTAAAATAGACATATGGTTCAAATTAGAAACTTGCTCAGCGTCATTGAAAACTCCTAAATCAGTCATTTTCAGAAAGATCTTGCGCGCGTGAGTAGCGCACGCGCACCAAAGTTACCGCTCGTGGAGCAGATACAAGGCTGGGGCTAGATAAGCAGACAGCAAAATGCGTCGGGCGCCTTATCGGGACCCCCAGCTGCACCTGCTCCTCGAGCGGTAACTTCAGTGCACTACTACGCTACTCACGCGCTCAAAATCTTTCTGAAAATGACTGATTTAGGGTTTTCAATGACGCTGAGCAAGATTCAATTAACATATGTCTATTTTAATTAAGTTAATAACGAATTTTAAATACCGTGATCGTTACGATTAGCCCTATAATACCCCCCTGGCCATATATAACTCACCTCCACAAGCATAAGTGTAACTTTCACGGCTTTTTAAATAATGTTTCAATAAAAATAACACCCGGTTAATATATATATTAGGGAAGGAACTATGCAAAAGCGAGTTTGTTCCACACGCACTGGCACCGTGCAAGTTCTCTCCCAGGATGCATCACACTCGCGGAGTGTCACAGGAAGGACCGGTCCCGAACGAACTTGCCGAGTGCAAACTGCTGCTGCCGCCACCTGTGTTGTACCAAAAGGACCGACCTGAGTCCAAAACTAGCGCCCTGATGTTCGACATAACAGGTTTTAACGTTTATATTTGCGATGATTAAACCACTTGGTTGGTTTAAAAGGGGTCCTGCAACAGCGTTCTGACTGATTTTTAATTTGCACCGAACCTAAGCGCACTGAACGTAGTAACTTAATGAAACTTTTCTTTTCGCAAAATTCGCTTTATTTTAAAAGTTATAGGAAAATTAGAATTACAAAAACAAGCAAAAAATAACCGCTTTCATGACGTCGTAGGTCCTGGCTTGAGCGGCCGTGAACTAGAGGAGGTATAGTGCGCCGTGAGCGCTCAGCGAGCGCTCACGGCTGCCGCACTTCGTGTCGATGGCTCGAGAGGGCGCCACTAAACCGTGTGTTGGATAGGCTGTATGAAGCGGGCGGCCAGGGCGACTCGCATTGCATTTGCTGCGCGATTAAAGACTATTTCGGCATAACACTTCATTGGCCACAAACGACAGCAAACACGGGGTAAAGACCAGTACAGGACGGGAGCCACTTCGCGCTGCCATACCGCCAAATGGCCTTTCTACGCTTCGAGACCTTTCTACGCTCGCCGTTCATCGGCGCCTCATCCCACTAGCCCTTTCTAATATGCGCCGCTTTTTCCGCTGCTTGGCGGCGGGTATGTCGACGGGTCATTTCTTGTTTCCGTACTTTATAAACTGCATTTGTTTCTTTTCTGATCTAAAATACTGAACAAAAACTACTTTCATAGATATTTGAAACGGTTCGCGACACTTATATTTTGTATCTCGACTAAAAAAAAAGCTTTTAGCGGCTCTGACCAGTAGTAAGCCCAGGACCTAAGACGTCATATTTTGCGCGCTTTCGGCACCGCGGGTCGCTCTCGTCGGTGGAGGAGGTTTCCGCGTCGTCCGGTTAAAATATGACGCACTGATATTTAGTGACTCTCTCCGTGCCCGCTGGCTTGCCCGAACCCCAAGGGACGTGGAAACCGCAAAAAAGGTAGACGCTTAAATATGATTGCAGGGCCCCTTTAATCGTGATGATATTTCCGTCAGAAGCTGGCAACAAAACAACTGTTAGAAGTAACAAATAGCGAGCAATCTTTCAATTCCTATAGCTCTTTACGCTGGAGGAACCACCGTTGATACTAATCGCGCAGAAGCTTAATCAAAGTGTGAACGCATTGAAAGGTTACGGTTTTAATCTGGTCGATTGGATTCTCCAGCACTACGTTTAGCGGCGCCTTCGATTCCGATCTTTTGTCAGATACATCTGGGTCAGCTTTTATTCCTATTAAAAGCGGTAAGATCGAGAACTTTATCGAACAAAAAGCGAGGGTCCAAAATGACTGGTGTAGGTAAATGTTAACCATGGTGATTTCATCCAAGACACGGTTAAAATCACAATTTTTAGCTTTTTTGGATGCTAATACAACGCATCGCGGGTTCTGCTGGGCGAGCTTTATCAACAAATGTCCACTCATGAGTCCACATTTGGCCATATTTTGGCATGACTTTTCACCCGTACACCCGTGAGAGAGATCTCGCGGCCGCTGATGCTTTTGTCCCGAGCCTTTCTTTACTCATCCGTAGATTTCAGCGATTGTGTAGCAACAAAACTTGCGTTTGAAACGTTCGATCCCGTGTTTTGTAGGACGCGATTTCAAGCAGAAAATCCGCTCTTTTTTCGGTTCCTGTTCGTGCGAACCATCGAGTTATTAGAATGTACGCTAGAGGTTCAACTAGCGCTAGTGTGCTGACGCAAATTCAAGCAGACAGCAAACAGTTAGAAATTGACTTCCGGTAATGCATGTCTATGGGAAAAAGTGAGTGCGTTTTCTCCCTGCGCTCGATTATAAGAGCCAATATCACGAATAATACGTACGTACTAAGTAGCTTAGAACATTTCTCAGTCACGCAAACGAAATAATTGGTCAGCTACGGCGTTTTTTCTTCCAAATGCATGGCATTAAACGCAGTGCTAACACAGCTTCGTACGTGCGTTTATTTGCACTGTGAACACTGTTAGCGCGAACACGGCGTCTGCGCTTTTCAGCATGGAGGATATACGTGCTAAACGAACGAAGGACATCTGGAAAACCAAGAGAGACGCAAGAACTATGCAGTAAACACTGGATCATTAACTCCCTGTGCCTGTACGATCAAAATAAATTGAAGGCCACGTAATATAGTCCAAGTTGCAATAAATAAGTTGTGCTTTATTCTTTCTGCTCGTGAATATGTGCGAAGATGCTTTTTCTGCCTTCAAAACATCGCCCGCACACTCCAAATCATTGAAGATAGGGAGACGCCAGAGAACAAGTGCCCGATAAAAGCTGCCCGGCATAGGAAATAATGAAAATATACACTTTTCATAGCCCACGTGCTTTATTAATGCGAAAACATTAACTGACCCATGAGGCGGAGCCGGCGTTGTCCGTAACCGCGAAAAACGGCAGAGAAAACCCGTCCGCGGAACGGCTTTTAAAATGGCGGCGACGCGGCCCGCGCACCAGATAGTTCCAAGGAACGCCACTCCTGGCGCTGCTCCCGCGCGCCGCCGCAGCAGCGCACGCCCACCGCTCACCAGAGCCCGGCGCGGCCGGCGTCTGCAGACGATAGCGGGGCGCGCAGCTTGTAGGAATACACTACATATACGAATGTTTTCGCATTCCTACACGTAAGCAGTCTTAAGTGTCACTCCTGTAATTTTTCTTCGTGTTCCGAATTTTTGAACCGCTCGTAAAGATGCACGACGGGGTCATTTTTGTATAGTGACAGGACGGGCATATTAGCAATATATAAGCGTCACCGGAATGCTGGCGAACCTTGAACACATTCTACATTCCATTCAATTGTTATTTTGCTTAAAATCGTCGCTCCTTTTACACACCTACTATGGGACAGAGGTTTGGGCCTGAAATGTAGCGAAGTCTAACATCATTCACTGATGAATAAAAACAAACTTTAACTAAAACAATTACACTTGCATAATGATAATAAAGGTACATAATATCCGGTACTACCGAAATATCAAACGTTATTCATGTTATTTTCCGGCGAAGAGACCAAATGCACGCGCGTTTTCCCATAGCAATGCACAGGAGTACTTAAAAAGTAAACTGGTTACTGTCTGCTTCAATTTTCGTCCCGGAAGTCGCATAGACACTAGCGCCAGTATGAACCTCTAGCGTACATTATAGTAACTTTATGGCGGGAACGGCAGCTCGTTGCAGACCAGAAGGCAGACGAACTCCCGTCGTCTGCTTTCGCACGTCGCCTGAGCGATGCATGACGGGATTGCATTCTGGCGCACGCTCGATTTTCTCGGTACAGCGAGTGCATGCACGCGTGGAATGACGGCGCCGGAAGGAACTCGGGAAAGTGCAGCCACTCGTGCAGTGCCGGCCGAAACGAACCCGCTCCATGATGCGAGGGGGCACGCATGGCAGCATGAGTGCAGTGAAACGAACTCGCTGTAACGCCATTTGCGCTTTGAATATAAGCTCCTCCCGCTCGCGCAGTCGCGCAGGTCACGCTTTATCACAGGAATGTGATATAGGATGGAACTTATTCTTTCTCACAACCGAGCAGGCAAAACCAAACGATGAATACGACCATTTTCACGCTTAATAAAGCATATATGCTGGGACCGCCAGGCCTCTGTCAGCCGTCGGATGGCCGCGCTCTGCCCCACAGCGCCCTCGCGGGTGTGTTTGCACCTCGCGACACTCTCACGGACGCCGGACGGCACACAACCACATTCTAATACATCGTAGCCGGGGTCACACTGCTCATGCGTCATACGAAGGACAGTCTGCTAGACACGAGTCACCACAATATCCGTGGTTCGAATGCCGCGTGCCAAATTTTCTCCTTGAAATGATTGCCATGCGTCATTCGAAGCACGGATCTCGCGGTGATTCGCGTTCAAATTTCGTATGACAGACTGTCTTTTGTATGATGTATGAGCAGTGTTACCCGACCTGACCCGGCCCGATGGGATGCCTACCTGATCAGGCTCGGCCAGGACTCGGCCCGATGGGATGCCTACCTGAACAGGCCCGGCACGAGCCCGGCCCGGTGAGAGGTCAAGGCGTGCCTCATCTCTTAAATTCAAAGCTGCCCTGGGCAGGTGTTGGTGCATTTGATTCGTTTACAAATTTGCCATGAAAGATGCTGTCATATCGCAGTCACGTGATGTACCTTCGAAAGCTTATACAGATATTAAAGACAGCTTATCTTTGGTAGCCAGAGGGCGTTTCTTTTTTTCTTTTCTCTCCAAGAGTTTGAAAAGGAAAGGGAAAGACAATCGTACTGTCCTCTGTGACCGGATTGTCGACCTCGTTTTCTTGCCTGCTGGCAGCTGTCCCACTATGCTGTTGGAATCGCCAGGATACTTCTCCATGTCTTCTTGTGGGCTTTCTTAGTTCAAGAAAGGTGTCTTTATTTCAAATATTTTGTGTGGCGTCATAACAAATTCGCACTTCAATTTTTTTTCATATCTAAACGAGCAATGCGTTAGCATTTCCTTTTCAACGTATTAGAAAGTGTTCTACACCACTGCCTGAGCCCGGTTTGGGCCCAGCCCTGGGCCCAGGCCCAGCGGGCCGGGCCGGACCCGGGCTTTTGAGTTGGCCGGCCTCGTGCAGAGCTATGTAGTGTGGGATATCGCAAGAATGACCTTTGGGAATCCGGCAAAAGAAAACTACAAACATCCCCCCCCTTCGCCTTCTCCCCTGGCGTGGGAGTCATCAATTTTCCTCTGGTCAAACCTTGTCGGTGTTACCTCAAAACCGAGCCCACTGGGAGACAAGGTTGAGACTTTGGGCTGGAGCCACGAGGGAGGGAGTCCCAATTTACCTTTGTCCCGCCCGTCCCCAGCTAGCAAGCTACAGGAAGGTTTTCGAGAGAGAGGAGGGCTGGGGGAGAAGGAAGCAAACTGAACGCTGGACAGAGGAAGGTGTTTCCTCCTTTCCTCTCCAGCATTCCGTTGCTTCCTCCTCCTTATCCCTCATTTCCCTCGAAAACTTTACTTAACCTGTTAGGGACTATAGCTAGTTTTACTTTATTCAATTTTGCCTGTATAATTTCCACCAATTTTTTAACCCCTCTTTGTCACCAAACAGTTTCTCTTCCGTACTCCCATCGGCGCCAACAAAACTCAGGGCCCCGGCCAAATCTGTTACCCATTCTGGGAGGGCACGGCGAAGCCCCGTGCACTTCAAAACCAAGTACTCTAGTGTCTCGCTCTCATAATGGCAGGCAGCACAAAATGTGTCTGTCTCCTGAAATTTAGCTTTATACGTCCTCGTCCTCAGAACTCCCGTTCTCACCTCAAACACTTATAAACTTCCCAGTGAATCGCCAAACACATTTTTTTTTCGAATGTCCTGTTTTTGTGTTTTGTACATTGTTCCAGCTGATTTTTTTCTGCATTCTTACTCCCACATTGTTCTTTCTGTATCTTTTTACTCCCATTTTCCACTGAAGCAGTATGTTCAGCCCCATCACTAGTGTGTATGTATTTAAATGTTAGCTTTCGGGTATGGCTTGTCCATTTTGTGTTTAAACTTTTCATGCATATATACTTGAATACCTATACTGTGCCAACCGCGTCTCATCCATTTCGGTTAACTTTTGTTCAAATTTCAACTCACTAATTGTCTCCCTGCGACCAGTCCATGCCCCCTGTACTCCAACACTTGAAGTCTTTCCATGTGCTCCTAGTGCCGATCTGCCAACACAATGATGCCAACCCAAAAATCAAAAACCCGCAGTAGGAATCCCGAGAAGCTCCTAGAAAAAACTAAATTTCAGACACAGGAAAAAATATTTTTAATTCAATCTACTTTTATAATAAGTCCAGAACGAGTATAATAAACAAAATAACAATTACAAGGGAGCTCTTTCTTCTCCCATACCGCTTTCATGCACGAATCAATGTCTACTGCATAATCTTGATCTTAGCAGGTCTGTTCCTCTACTTGCCTGCATACACCGTCAGCGTCTCCGACATTTTTTGCAACGTTTGGTTGCAGTTCAAAGCCTCAGCGACCGAATTCAAATGCTTTGCAGAATGTTCTGTTAAGCCGGGGTCACACTGCCTATACACCATACAAAAGACAGTCTGCATACAGATTAGAATGCGAGTCACCGCAAAATCCGTGCTTCAAATGCCGCATGAGAATGAGTTCAAAGAGAAACCTGACACGCGGCATTCAAACCAGGGATATTGCGGACACTCGTGTTTCCAGACTGTATTTAGTATGATGTATAAGCTGTGGGACCACGGTTTTACGAAGTAGACGTGTCGTCTCTCGTCGTTTGAAACTTTCAGTAACAACTGTCTAAGTCTAGAATCCTCTCCTTTTATTTTTTTAATACTTTTTTTTTTTGTGTGTGGCAGACTTGGAAAACAAATTTATACAGTCGCGCACAAACAGGTTCAAAGCATGTTTCAATGCTTACTACCGTAATAAATGGCGTCGCAAGCGTTACTCTCACTGGCAACAATTTTGTTGAGAGTGAGCAAAGAGGACGACCCAAGCTAACCACGGCACTTAAAGGGGAACTGGAAGCGGTTTTGTATTTGGGAAAAAACCCTAAATCGTCTTCATTTGGCCTCCATGGATTACGAACACCGAGATTATTTTTCAATTTGCTGCACTGCAGGCTGCAGAAAATAATTTTCAAAGTACCGCTGACGCTCCTCCTTCCCGGAGCGCGACGTCATATCCAGAGTTTTCGGAATCTTCGCTTTTGTGCAACTTCAGCGCTTGTCAAAGCTATGCACGCGCACTCTTGCTATTTTCGAAAAGGTCAGAAAAAGACGTCACGACTAGTGTCAGTGTGGGGAACTATACCTGGCGTGCTTGCAACTGCATGCGCTGCCCAAACGAGCAATACGCGCTTGGCGGCCCAAAAATCCTGGTATGACGTCACGACTGATCGGAGGATTTTCGCGTTTTCTGGCGTTTAGTTATATCTTCGGGGAAAACGAACGTGATATTCAAATTCACGGTATAAAAATACGCCGAAATTAACCTCTAACACTTTTTTTTTTTCAAGACGTGTTTTAACTTTTGTTAAAGAGATTTAGGATGAATAAAAAGAACTATAGAACATTTGATACCAGGTAAAACGCTAATCTGACTCGAAGTCTGCTAAACTAAAAGCTCCCACCACCCGCAAAACTCCCAATTTCTTCCGCTCAACAACGCTGAAACTCGCTAAATTTAACGGAAACACCGCTAAATTGGCAACATTGGTTGAGCATTCTCCACGACAGCGCTGCCACGAGAAAGCGACAGTTCGCGTGTTCCGGCATGAGTTTCATGAACACTGTACACAGTTGTATCTTTCATATAAATATGTCAATTTCGGCCGTTTTACGTGCCAAGCCAACGAAGGGCACTCTGGCACGCCCCAGCGGAGAACTGAGGATTAATTTCTGACCACCTGGGGATCTTTTGACGTGCAACCGAAAGCTCGGTTACGCTGGCGCTTCTCTTTGCAGCAAGCCTGGCCCTCAGATCGCGAGCACTTCGGCCAAAAATCGAACGCTTCAAATCGAAAAAAAAAGAGCATATATACTCTGTTCCAGCATAACTTGGGAGGGGGTGATCGTTACGGCTCCCGAAAGAGCTCTCTAGATGAGTGCACTCTCAGGGAACGTTGGCACGGGCCTTGCTCCCACGGTCTGATTGGCTCACTGGGCCGCAGTTTTCTCCGTTTTCCGAGCTGTTCCGGACTTATAGGTGAAACAGCGTAATTTTGTTTGACATCAGGACGGCAGGGTGACACCGTACTTAGTCTCACATTGGAAAGTTTTAGGGAACCACATGCACTACCGCAAAAAAACTCGCACATGTGCAGTTCGTACCAGAGAGCCCATCATACCCTATCTGATGTGCACAAACGGTTTCCTAAAACTCCCTAAAGGTCAGACAGCACCGGACGCTACGATACAATCCAGCCAACCAAGCAGCGCCAGAATTGCATCGTCGCGGCCCTCGTCGTTTAAAGTCCTGTCCAAACGGGATACTACAAACGTCGCGAGGCCACACGACTCCGTCAAAAATCGTTAAAGGAGTCATGAAACGATTTTCCTACTTCTTCCTCCTTAGCTTTAATCCTCAACTCAAATACGATTGTGAAATCACGTCGTCGTGACATTCTTCGGCACCGGTGCGATGACTCCTAGCTTCCACCGTGGTTTTACAGCGCAGTTCTTAGGCGCCCGTTTCCGGCTTGAGTGGCGTCGCCGTCGGCGTAACCGCGCGGTGCATGATGGGTAAATTTCCCCGCTAAATTTAGCGGAACATTTTTTCCCGGGCTTCGATCTCAGCAGAAACTTCTTCCACGCTAAATCTAGCGGAAGATTTTCCCGCCCCCCCCCTCGAGGTCACGTGACCCCCGCCACGTGACCCCCCCTCGTGCCTTCCCTCCTCCTCAAGAGCTGCGCTCTAATTCGGCGTTACAGGAGTTGTAAACGGCTTTCATTTTTTATGCACACCATAGAACTTCTCATCCCCCAGTGACGATAAGTTCCGTCTGGGCACTCATTGGCCACGAACGCGAATCCGAATATTCGTCGACGGATTTATTGTTGACGAGCGCAAACGTCCGAGTGACGCAGTTCTCGTGTCCAATTAATGCGTAAGCTGGGCTCGGCTGCCGTCAGGTTGGTACCGCTGACGCGCTTTGGGAACCGCGGTTGTATCATAGTGAAAAGGCGGAGAGCTTTCGAAGGAAAGAAGGTAGAAAATAGTCCGCTATACTTTCAAATGTTCGTACCGAAAAGCTGGCTTTTGACTTTCTATCCTCTTTCTTTTCGCCAACTAAACGATATGCGATTAGTGAAGTCCCAATTTAAAATCATTTATCCCAGCCCAAAATTCGTTTCATGGCTCCTTTAAACTGAAGCGTCCGGCAGTCCGGCAGTCCAATGTCTGTTTGGACATTGGCCAAGCGAACATCACGATTTTCCTCCTCGCTTCCTCCGCTTTTCGGTGACCTCGGTGTTAGTCAAACTTAACGTCACACGCCACCCTTCCATAATGTTCATCTGTTCTGCCGGGCCCTCGAATCCTTGGCCGTGTTCCAAAATTTACTCGATCTTACTCCAGGGTAAGGGTTTTGTACCTTGCGTTCGAAAACCTACCCGCGTCCAGCCGCCGTCGCTCTCTCTGGGTTATCACGTGACTCGACCCGCCGGAGTAGCTCGGATCTCTTTGGGCAACATTTCGAACAGAGCCCTTCCCGTTCTCGTTTTGGAACCTGAACATCAGCGGAAGCCTTGACGGATTGACCGACAGCCAACAGAGCTTGTTAGTGGCTGCCCGGACCCACGTGATGAGCATGTTCAAGGCCCCAGTGAAAAACACAAACAACCCTTAACAAAAAAAAAAAAACTTTCCCCCTGGCAAAAAAGAAAAAAAAACGGACGGAAGCGGAGCGCCGCACGATGTATGTCGGAGTCGTATCGCCTCACGATTTTTGCAGTATCCAGTTTGAACAGGCCTTTAGTGCGTTTGCTGTGGCCGTCTAAACTAGTCATTGCGCACAGAAAAAAGCACCGGATTATGGGGCAATTCACCATACATGGTTGGTTTAACCGGGAATAACAACCCCGCAAAGTCGATGAGCTCCGCGACGATTCACGGATGGCTGGATGGATGCCAACGGCTATACCCTTTATGACTGGCGGTAGCTTGCGCCACCTGGCCTAGAAAGTTGGCTTTGCGCGCTGCTTGATTGGCTCCATCGGATCGCAGCTTCCGTTACGGTCGAACTTGGAGTGAAACGGAGGATGCGGAGAGCAGGGTTGGGCTGTATCGTGATAATATTTCACAAATACTTTTAGTATTTATATTTCTGTATCGCAATACAATTTTTTAGTCAGTATCTGTATTTCAGTATCAAAATGCATTTTGGTGCATTTCTTGTATCGCGATACAATCCGGGGCCAATGTATCTGGTTACAATGTTCGATAAATCAGTGACCCCCAAGCGAAATCTCAAAAGAGTGTTTCCCTTTTCTTATTTTTTTTCTTTTTTTCAGAGGGGTAAAGGGTACAATAAATGGGACCTTGAGACTTGGTTATCATCCAGACCAAGGTTTGTTTCGAACATTATGGATCCGACGTTAGTGACTCTCTTTCCTATTTTCTAAACTATTTTTTTTTTTTTTTTTAGAATCAATACGTTGAAGGCACTGGGGGTACGAGCTTTATAACTGTCCATCGCACTCCCAGCCCCATGTTCTAAGGCGAGCGTAAAGTTTTTTCTTCAGATCATCGGATAAAAAACCATTTCGTTTAAAGGCAAAGTCTTGAAGTGACTGCAGAAAAGGTACCGACATAAGACGAGAGGATGCTGACCGTTCGGAGATATTTCGGTAGACGAATTTAGGGGTTCGTGCGATATTGCTTCTAAGGCGTGCAATAAATCTAAAGGAGAACGGCACTGCATTCTGGACGGTAAGTATCCTGGACGGAAAGCATTCTGGACGGAAAGTATATTTGGGTAGACGAATTTAGGGTTTCCTGTGACATTGCTTATAAGGCGTGCAATAAATCTAAAGGAGAACTGCACTACAATCTGGACGGAAAGTATTTCCAACCTACTGAAGGCCCGCTTAGTTCCTACAGCTTTATGTTCAAAAAGAAAATGGCAATTCTATGCGAAAATAATTTCGGGCTCGAGAACGTCCAAGTTTAACTTCAACCTTTTCCTCACGGATAACATGAGTTTTTGCTTTCACTGGAGGACTCTTATTTCTCCTTAGAAGTACACACCTGTCAACGAAGCCTACCTATATGACCGCGACCAAGCGAGATCTTTATACACATAAAAAAACCGAAAAAGAAAAAACAATATTTGCATGGTTTAAAACTTTTCCATTGTGAAAACGGTCTTCGCTCGTTTTAATATGAACCCCTTGACACATGTGGGCTGTTTAATCTTGTTTGCTAACACGACTATTCGCCCAAATCGACACCAGCTGACAGACGAGATATTGCCGCGAGCGCGGCTGACAAAATAGGCAGCGCGCCTGTGGCCTAACGGTTATCGCGCTTGTCTTCCACGCAGAAGGCCAGGGTTCGATTACTGGCAGCGGCTACACATTTTTGTTGACACTGTAATGTGATGTTCTGGTAAGTTCGAGAACCGTCTTGCTGATTCGAGGTTAGAATGTTCTACGCACCGAACCTTCTACGCCGAATGCTCCAGAAGCCCACGCGTGTACAAAGCGGCTCCGCGTGGCAAGCTGGAGTCAGTTTCGCTTCAGCGTTCGATCCTGCTGCTTCGCCGCCTTCGACGCCCGCGACGCTCTCTTGTTATCTTTCTTTTTCCTTTTATTTTTGGGCACAAGTTCGCCCCATTAAACCTTCAGTTTACTCGGTCATTCGCCGCCTCATCACTTGTCATTCGTGACAATATATAAAAGCTAGTTCTCATCAAATGTAGTCCAGTGTTGCAGCAAAGTCGAATGTTTACTTTTGTTTTGTTTTGCTTTCATATGAAAAGATAAAATATGTAGTAAAAAGTTGTTTCATTTTTTTCTTTAAAATAATATTATTTGACGGTAATACAAGAGCTCACATCACACAAAGCTATTTAAATAAAAATGTATGTGACTATTGGGAGGCGCTCACTTGATCGAATGACGTTTTAGCGAACGTCCACGTTTCACCGAATGACACTTCAGCGAATAGTGGGACACCGCGATAGCGGCGTTTTCGGGTGGGCCAAGTGGGTTCACATTTTTGTAATGAGCCGCCGCAGACATTTTTGTAATGAGCCGCCGTAAGCGCAGCGCGGAAGGGGGGGGGGGGGTTAGCGCGCGCCCCCGTTATTCGCTAAAACGTCGATTCGCTCAAATGTCGCTGTTCGCTAGATCGTCATTCGTTCATCTGATATGGACCCGTGAATATTACTGCCCCGGCAAAATGTATTCCTGTATTTGTCTTCCCAAAATACTTTTCGATTTTTCAAATGTATTTCTGATACGTATCGCGATACTTTTGTACGGGTCTATTTCAGTATCGGTATTTTAGAGGTCTCTGTGATGTATCCCAGTATTTGTATTTCCAAATACATTTTAGAGTATCTCTGCCAAACCCTCGTCTGCTTCTTCCGAAGGAGTTTAGGTGACGTCAGGACGACGCCAACCTCTGATTGGGTCTGATTTAAAGAATAGTGGGTACACCTCAATGCTAAATGTATCAAGGTCTAACCACAGTTGTTTTTCTTTATCAGGCCATATAAGCGTTCGGCGCTTTGACATCATTGCAACCTCTGCGTAAGCAGCAGACGAACTTGCGCTCAACATGAGGGTATTACGACATTTGGTCACCGGACTTTACTAAATTCTTGCTTGCCTAAAATATCAGACCGGCATGCGACTCGTAGCAGGTGTCACTAAACATTAACAAGCGTTCTGAATATGCGTGTAACCTGAAAAATAAGTTTACTTTTTTCTTAATCTAGTACATTAACGGTATTGTAGTATCCGAAGTCACTCTATATAAGTTCTTGGGCGTCGTCGTATATATATCTTACAAGTATTCAGGCGTGGATATTTTGACTGGGAACAGAAAGAATAAAACAAACTCTGACGAGGGACAACGACATTTCTTTCAACTGCAACAACGTAAATAGCCAAAAGCATCCCCAATTTAGAACCGCCAAAAAAAAAAAGAAGGGTGTGAAGGAAGTATGGCGTGTTTGTGACACGCCTTCAATCAATGTGGATATTTTGCGTTCGATCGACACGCTTTTATTCAACTCATATTTACAATTTACGTTGAGTAAATACCTCTTCTTGAAACAACAGCGTTTAACGCTTTCGTCCATGTTCCAAATTTGGCGCAATTTTCGGTTGGTTTTCCCACAAAACCCATTAAAACCGTTTTTTCTTTGTTTTTTTTTTTTAGATACAGTATACAGTGGATATTTATTAATTTGAACCAGACGGTAACCAAAACTTTGTTTGAATAATGCGAAGTTTGAATTGCCGGCATTTTCCTTTCTAGAAACACATAGATTTGAATTATCTGCGAGTCTGAATTTAAAAAAAAATTGAGTTAACGAGATTCCACTGTATAAAGACACGTGCTCCAGTGAATAAAATTCGTATTTGTTTTATTAAATAGTCGCTTTAATATTGACAGCTTCGTGTATTTTCCCCGCTCATCGAAATTGAACCATTCTAACTTATTTCAACTATCGAATTAATGCGCTTAAGTATACTCTTGTTCGAGGACAGTCTGTGACTGCAAGCCTTACCGAGTGATGTAACAAAGGCGTCATCAGAGTCCTCCTTCATAATTTACCTCCGCAGTTGCTTTTGCGCTTGATGTTTAGATTGATATCGGTTCATATCTACATATAAGATCCATTTTGTTCGATATCTCTATGTCGAAGAAAATATCTGCGTATCTAAACAGCTTGAATTCTGGTGTAATTATGCAAATATACTTATTAACCGGTGTAGTACCCGGATAAACGTTGTCCGCGTAAAACATGGTGTAATAATTTTCCTGAAAGGGCTCAGTATAGTGTCAATAAACAAACAGTTGCCGACACCGGAGTTCTTCTGCCAATGTCACATGTTCGTATGGTTGAAACTGTCCCCCAATTCGTATGTTAATCAATCAATCAGTCAATGTTTATTTAAAATCGTTGCATAGCACCGAAACCGATCCTCGCAATTGTTGTTGGCGATGTTGTTGTTGTTTGTTTGTTTAATAAAATAGCACACTATACTCCGCTTCGCCTTTGTTTAAGTCCGACCGCGGTCGGGCTGTCGGACTTGGAGTGAAACGGAGCGTAGGCAAGACGCACCGGCGCAGTGTAGATAAAACACGGTTCCCGTACGACAGCCCCCATCGTATCACGTGCAGTGACGCCTGGACGACCGACTCGACGAAACTGGCCGGTCTAGAAGAAGACGCCGTTGGCAGTTTGGTGCTGCGGGTGCACTCGGATCACGACGCCGCGTTCGAGTCGTACTACACGTCCCTAGACCCTTCCGGCAACTGGAGAGACCCGTGGTTCCCGGAGTTCTGGGAGTCCAAGTTCCGCTGCAGCCTCAACGGGACTCCATCCGACGACGTCACGTACCGGAAACCATGCACAGGTATGCACTCGAATAAACGCTGTCCCGCAAGAAAGTTATACGTTTCTCTATAGGGCTAGTTCGTGAATAACGGCGGTCATGTATACATTTGTTACGCATAATACGCAGCCAAAAGACCCGTTTCGCCGCACATGTATGCATGCGTAACTGGGGTCATTCATAAATAGGCGCCAACACTCGGATAAAAAAGACAATTTTGCCGCTCAGTCATACTGCTCTCACATCATACAAAAGATGGGGTGTTCCTCCGCAGACACGATAAAAGAATGATCTGCGGATGCGCCCCAGCAAACATGCATGCGGAAGCATGCATGTTTGCTTTATGCATGTCTGCGGACAATTCTTCATGACCAATGTGACTATCATACCAAGAGGAAACAGGCAGTGTCTCCAGATTACCTGTAGGACGACGTTTCGTAAACGTCTTACTGTTTTTTTTTTTTACGTTGTTGTTTTGTAATTTTTTGAATTCAATGGGAAGATTGCTTCAGCGGAGGATTAAGAAAAACAGGACAGTCTCGGTTGCCGATGTCGTTGGTAGTTATTGCATATGCACGACATTGACATACCTCATGACTTTGAGTACTGGACGCAAGTATAATTGTTTAAAACCAGTCAAAATTAATGTCAAGACATGCTATCAGTGGTGTCGAGCGTTTTATGGCTACCACACCTACACACTTAGTGAACACTTACGTCCGTATTGCAATTAGCGACGTACGCGACTAAAAGCGTCGCTGTGGTCGGCATTCGCGACTTGCCAAACCATAGCTTCCCGTATACTGATAATGCCTGCCCAATCGCCGGATCACGGCGAGGTGAATCCTGCCAATCACAGCGAGATAAATCCCGTTCATGACGTCACGAAACGAAACCGTAAGGGTTCTCCACCGAAACATCTCGGCGTTAGCACGTCTATTTTTTAGTGCGGCGTTTACAGTCTTACTACATTGCTGTAGTTGTTCTCGAGCTTTTTTCTAATTCATGCTATTAAAACAAAATGAGTACTGAATTTAATGGAAATTGCTAAATGTCGAATTAATCAGTCAGACTGCGGTGTAAAAATCCCTCGGTGCCTTTTGCCTAAACTATACCAACTATTTCCAGAAGTATCAAGTATTGAGCCCTAGCTACATAAAAGATACTAAAGCATGAAATGCTTTTTAACGCTATCCCCCAATCCAAACATTTTGTCCGTCCGTCCGTCCGTGCATTTCTTGATAAATTTAGTGTGGAAATTGATGTCACGCGGCCTATACACGAATTCAGGTTTCCCGCTAAATTTAGCGGAAAATTTGATGACACGTGACCTGACGTCATTGGACCTACATACCAATTCAGTTTCCCAGCTAAATTTAGCGCAAAATTAACGTCGCATGGACTACACACCAATTCTGTTTCCCCGCTGAATTCGGCGAGAAAATTGATGTCACCGAACCTGTCGTCACGTTAACTATACACCTGTATAGGTGTATAGTACAACTATACACGTCAACTATACACAAGCCGTCGGTGCACTATATGCAGTAGGCCCTGAGCTTTAGATAGTCAGAGCTTGTTACCTTTACGGTTGTCTGTAACAATAAACTCGCCTGCGTTGTTCATTGCCGAACCGAGTTCGCTGTCTCGGGGAAATTAAACCCTGCACTGTCCGACACAGAAAACACGACACCATTGCTTTTTTTTTTTTCTACCATTTTACCGCTTTATAGAGAGTCTTTTAGATCGGAGAGATAAAGCGGAAAACGCTCCCAGTCGCCTGTATACGAGCTGATTGCGTCAAGCTTGGTAAATTTATTAAAGGATTGTCTGCGCCGTTCAATGTAATTTAATGCGATGATGAAAATGAGAAGTGTCAGCGAAGCGACCCGGGCCGACGCACACACAACCTTATCTGCACGCTTTAACAGCTTCCTATCGCATCAATTGTCTGGCCGTCACGTGCTGCCTTTTTTTAATTAACTTTTATAGTTACTTTGTTGTTTATTACAAGAAAAAAGAGAATAATATAGCATATAGTATTATACGATTAAAGGGCTGTTCGCACATTCAGCACAGCGCTTCCTCAGCGCTATCGGTAAGCGCTGAAACTATTTCGTTAACCTTAATGATGCAGCGCTAACTTCGCGCTATATGAGCGACGCAGCGCTAAAACAGCGCTGCCTGACGGCCAAATTACGTTCAAGTCAGCGCTGCGTCGGCGATGCTCCTATAGTGTTAACCAGGCACGTATCCAGGGGGCGGTCCATGGGGCCCGGGCCCCTCCGAAATCTTCAATTTTGCTGGGACCTCCTCTCCCCCCTCCCCTCATACAACATTTTGTCATGGGCGGGCCCCCCCCCCCTCCCCCGAAACAAAATCCTGGCTACGTGCCTGGTGTTAACTTAGCGCTGCAATTTAGGTGTGAACCGGCAGTAATTCGCGATGCGTTAATTACGTGGCAGCACTTAACGACAATATGAAAGTGGCAAGTTGCAATCTCCAACTTACCAAGCAGGTGGGCCACACGAAAAGAATGAAGTTAGCTAGCGCAATTTGGGACGGTTTCAATAAACCCTTTTTGAAAAGCGTGCACGCCATCTAGTGGCTGCTGCGTCAACTATCCAAGCCCGCCATTGTTTGGGCAAATTACTACGAGCATGCATTGGACACGAGGGTTGCGTCAGAGTTCGGCGAGGACTCGGATCCAATCAGACGCTTCGTGCACGAGAAATGGCGACCTCCAATGTTGCTCGACGGACTTGTGAAAAGGGACTCCTAGCTTTACTTAGAGAAGAGTGTTGTGGTGAGGATTCCAGGTATAGATGAAGCGTACTCTATGGCGAACAAGAGTAATGTAAAGAAGTGCTTTAAGGTTAAATGAACAGATGTAAAATTGCGACTAAGTATAAGCACGGCGAGCGGTTAGCTGGGGACAATGTTTTGTCAACGGGGACGTTCCGAGGTATATTACCAGAATAAATGAACACGAAGATATGTGTGCTGGGTAGTAGTCTGAAAAACGATGCCATTAAGCGGCAATGTTTTTTTTTGTTTTTGTTTTTTTTCACCGCGTGGGAGGAAGATCGATCACTGACGCCGGTGAATGTCGTCATGTAGTTGTTTCCAGACCGTCGAGAACACAACAGGCGCTTCGTGGAAGCATATTCCGGCATTGATAAACGATAAAAAACAAAAACGCAAAGCGGTCTGTTCCTGTCGTGGACGCTTTCAGTGCGAGCAACACGGTTGAATCCGAGCTCTGAGCTACCACCACGGGGTGACGAGAGTATACGCTGCATTGCAGCGTATACTCTCGTCGAGCGCACCGCTGGTGCTGGCTCGGGGCGGGCTGGGGATCCACTTACGGTGAGGTCGTGCGCAGGCCTTGTCTGCTAGCCTTGTCCGAGCAGGCCTTGTCTGCTCAACCACTGTCGAAACGTTTTGCAGCGAAGGTGGTATCCATGCAACAATCACCTCGCCGCACCCTTCATTTTCAGATCTGAATCGATCACTAATTAAGACAAAAACCCGGGTGTGTTTTTCTTCTTTTCTTATTCAATTCGAAAAACTCGTCGTATGTGAACATGCTTAGATTTCTTTTTTTAATTTATTTGATAACTTTTTTTTCCAGTTTAGCAGAGCGAACACTAGAGAGGAAGCTTTGCCTCCTCTCTCACAAGAAAGGAATAAATTAGGGAAGAACGAAGTAAACTGTTTTGTTTCGAAGGGCAGTCAAAGCATACATATATAACGTAAAAATGTTTGTAGTGGAAGCGAAGTGAAAGGTTTTCAACAACGGCCAAATTAGGAAAACAAAATTTACACATTCCAACACGCCATGGATTGCATCTTTCCCTCTCAAACTGCTTACTTCCTGTTTTTCGTTTTTCTTTTTTTATGGCAGCTTTGTTTGTTTAAGAAACAAAGCTGCCTCATCATTCTCGCTTGTTTGTTTTTTTTTAGCAAGTTTAAATACTTTCGTTTATAACGTTCTTCGAAGACACCTGCATGTAGTTGAACGACTGGCGAACTTGACTAAGCTAATGCAGAATAGCGAAACATGCGTGACTATAATCACTGACAGGATGAGAACGCTACGGTCTTCCAGTATACACCTTTCCACACGAGCGTTTGAGAGCGCGTTCATTGCTGTGTTTGTGTAATGCAAGCGCACTTTCTGGCAGGCCGCAATAGCGCGCGAGAGCTGACCAGGCTGTGATGTAGCACGTGTGGACTGTGATTTTTGTAAACAGTGGAAATGTCTCGAGTCCCGCCTTCAACGCGAGCACTTTTAATAACGCTACTGCACCTCGTGGGCTTCGAGCGCGCACGCTCAGTCAAAACCCAAAGGGAGGCAGCGAGCGCGTGTTAAAAGGCCGGGCTTTCGAAAGAGATGCCCTGCGGTCCTCCAGAGCCACATTAGAGAGGTTTGGTAACTGGGAGGAGCGTGGGCAGAGCAAGGTCGTGCACCAGACGCAGACAGAGGACTGGACATGTTCTCATGTCCAACCAAAAGCCGAAAATAATCCCTTAGCGGTGGTAGCGAGAAACACTTTTAATGAGCGAGCAAGAGTTGTAACTTTTCCCGATCGAAAATATGGTGATTATGATGTTTCGATTATGACCATGCAAAAAGATGGAAGAAACGAATGTGCCACTCGAGCTCTGGTTTGCTCGGACCGAGTCCTACCACTCGGACGGCAGATGCCCGGCCTTCGGCGCCTGGCGCACGGATTACGTGTCGTGATCGAAACATCGAGCGTACCATATTGTCAGTCACCGAGAGTTACTCCGACGCACTTATTTTGTTTCTCGCGACCACGGCCAGGGTATCATTCGCGGCTTCTGGTTGGCTCCACTCGAATTTGTGAACGCGCCCAGCTCGCTTTCGGCCAATGCCGCCTTCTCATTTACGTCTATTCTTCCCAATTAATAGCCAAACTCTCATGTATGCGGCTCTGTCCTTCTCTTCCTCCTCAGTGATATACTGAAGAGAGGAGGAGAAAGAGCATGCCGTGACGTCAGAGCGCCAGCTTCCCATTGGAAATATGGTGGGCAGAGACAAAAGCAGTTTAGCCTTTGTGTCTACCCACTGTTATCCCAATCAGAGCTCTGCGCCCTGACATCACCCCACGCTCTAATCTCCTCTTCTCCATCACGTTTCTCTCCAGCGTTTGACAGCTTCAAACGTGCATCCCCACGCAGGCGAGAGTGTCTTTGCGAGAACTACGTACAAGACCCCAAGCTGGACGGGGTCAGAAGGGCATCTACCTGGTCGCCTACGCGCTCGACCGCATGGTGCGGGAACACTGCCCCGACAACGACACCGACTGCGCGCGCAAGGTGCAAGTCACGGCGCCGCAGTTTCTGGAGTACCTGGACAACGGGACGTCTCACCTCCTGAACGGAAAGTTTCCCCGTGCAACAGAACGCACCACTCGGAGAACGGGACCGCTGGCTACAATGCGACGACTCCTGTTCGGTACGTCTCAGGAATTATTGATCTGTTGGAGGGCGATAATCGTCACCGCAAGAAACTAACCCAACTGAAGAAATGTCATCTGCAAAACCTCTGTTGTTTTTGCTGTTGTTTTTGTGGCAATCAGAAGCGCGTCTATGACTGGTGTGTTTACCAAGTCCACGAAAGCGGTCCCTCAATTTCGGCCTGATGACGTCAAAAAAGTGTAATCCTGCTGCATGCTGCAATCCTGGCGGTGTCACAACGGCAGAAGTGAATGCGGCAGACGCAGCTGTTCCGCTATGCAGCAGACATAGGTAAGTTTGAGGCCAGAGAAGAAGAAATAAAAATAATATAGCCCCAGTCCGCTCCCGCTTTTGCACCGCAGACTTAAAGCCAACTGAAGTCAAATGAATTGGATCCTTGATCAAGTGGTAATTTCTGGAAACGCCAATTGGAAATGATAAATGGGGATGAATGAAACCAGTAAATGGGTCAGCCAATGGAACGGCCTGGGAAACGCCAACCAGTGCTAAAAGCCTCTGCAGTGCTCGACACACCCATCCAACCTCCGCCACTGAGACACGAGCGTGCCTCACAGCGGGGTCCGACGGCCACGGTAAGGGCAACCATGAACCACACAGCCTCTGGTAGCAGTGATTATCAGTTTGATATCTCGGCTCCCCCGGGAGCCGAGAGATATCAAACTGATATTACAAAGATATTTTTATGCGCAAATAATAATAATAATAATTATTATTATTATTATTAATTATTATTATTATTATTATTATTATTTACAACGGGGTCCCCAAAAATGTTTACTGTTTTCTTTCTTTCTCTTATTTTTTTTTTTATTGTGCAAAAACATATACACGTATCGCCAAGCGCCCATTCTCCGCCCGAATGCAGCGCGCTAGCCGTCCGAACAAAATGACACCTTGAATTTCATTTTAAATTTCAGAACTAACCATTGTATCATGCAAAAAGTTATAAGCGTATGTTCTGGAAACTTTGCCGAGAAAAATAGGGTACGGTCTCAGTCAACGGGCGCCATTCAGGCCCATGAATTCGAGGGCTCCGCTCGGTTCAGTTTCAGGGAAATCACTAATAACTCTCGAATAAGGTAACGTTAGTCAGTGAAAGTTTGCATCTGGTCGTACCGCTACTGCTAAGCACTTGGAGCGGAGAATCAGCGTTTGGGCGGTGCATACCTCGATGTTTGCGATAAAAATGACAAATAGCGGCGGTTTTATTTTTTCTGGGGGGGGGATCGCACTGAAATTTAAATATTAAAGAGACAATAAGGTGGGAGACTGTGGGTGGTAGGCACAATTCATGTTTCTGCCTCGTAGGGTGATCGTCAGTGACTTCCAATGGCATGTCCGGTGCCGTAAATGGTGAATTGACTGCACGGTGTTATTATTCTGTTGAAGTGAAGCTGAAGCGGTTCTGCATTTGAGTCAAAACACTTAAAGGGCAACTCCGCTTCATTTTTGACATTTAGAAAACTATGCAGCCCTCTTTCAGTATCATATAGGAAAACCCTACGTCAAATATTACGATCTAATTCCGTCTATATATTTACTAAACTGGCAAGCAAACTTTCAAACGAGCCAAGTCGCCGAAATCTGCCAACTCTAGCGTGCGACGTGAGGCGCAATCATCAGCGCAGTCAATGCGACGGGGTTGAAGCGGCCAACCTGGAACCCCTTACGCCGTGCTAGCATGACTACGCCACTCACGTTTTGGTTGTTTTTACTTCTCAGAGCGAAATTGAACGATGACGTCAAGGAGTTTCTCCTCCCGGTGTTGGCTCTCACGGCGTCCACGTGATCACCCGTAAGGCCTGTCCAAACAGGCTACTACA
Organism: Ixodes ricinus; assembly: GCA_037355805.1. Taxonomy (NCBI): domain Eukaryota; kingdom Metazoa; phylum Arthropoda; class Arachnida; order Ixodida; family Ixodidae; genus Ixodes; species Ixodes ricinus. The sequence continues at coordinate 134,494 of JAZHYW010000966.1, forward strand.
AACTACACGACTCCTGCAAAAGTCGTCAAAATTGAACCGTCCGGCAGTCGTCGGTCGAATGTCTGTTTGGACACCGGCCGAGCCAAATTCACGACTTGCCTCCTCGCCTCCTCCACTTGTCGTTGACGTCGGTGCTCGTCAGACTTGACGTCACACGCCACCTGCCAATGGTATGCCTGATGCCTGTCTATCTCCCGCGGATCACAAAGTCGCCGACCTTGCTACCGCCGTCACCTCGGCAGGAAGGCCAAAGAGGTCCGGCTTCGGATGGATTTGGGAGATTCCTTCGTCGAAGCGCGCGTTTCGGCCGCCTCGGCTCAGCTTTTTTTCGTCAAAATCCACGCTCGTAGCTCGAAAAAAATTAATAAAGTGCAGTGCGCAAAAGGGAGACTTTTAGTTGTATGTAGAAACACTGAGAACTTAAGAATATAGCATTTATTTTATTAAATTTCAAACCAACCACGTTTGTTTGTCTATACGAGGTACGTTAGGAACAAGAGCCGCGGAATCCGATCCAATCCACAGAACTGCTGGACGATGACACGACCTTGGACACGACGCGGGCTCGCCTGGCTTGCCCCTCACACTCGAGTCTTCCTTTCCCATTTTCGGGACTCCCAAAGCGGCGGAGGCCTTGAGCGATTGACGGACAGCCAAGAGAGCGTGTGAGTGGCTCTCCGGACCCACGTGATGAGCAGAGCAAGGCCGCCGTGGAGGAAGCGAGGGGAGATCTAGCGGGGGACGCGTCCCCCCGGCAGCTTTGACGGGAGGGAAGTTTCCTCCGACGGCCGGAAGCGGAGCCAGCGGCGCGCAGCAACGACTTGCAGGAGTCGCGCGTATCGTAGCGTCCTGTTTGGACACCCCTTTTAACGCGGATGCGCTGGTTTGCGCTGCCCTGCGCGTTTATCGCATGTCCGGTTTCTCCGCTCCCCCTCTCCTCTTTCGTGTTCTCCCCTTCCCCTCTCCCCGGGCCATCACCATCCACGCCATGCGAAGCGACCTGCCCGCGTCGCGTGTCCTGTACCTCGCCCCTACGAACGTCACAAGGCCACGTGGTTCGACGTGACGTGGCCATGACTCTGAGGACACGAGACCAATGTTGCCTGACGCAACCGAAGTTTCGGTTTCGGTATCAGCTGATGTTTAAATTAAGATTACACAAATAATATTCAACATTTCGCGAATCCGAAGACGTAGAGCTGTTGAGTAGTACTTTGTGAAATGGAATCACATGTGCTTCAAATTTTCGGAATTGAGCGGAGTTGCCCTTTAAGTCGTCCCCATTTGGCCTCCAGGATTACCAATATCAAAATTATATATATATATATATATATATATACAGTTTGTGAGTTCCCCGTGCCGAATGCCCCGCGTGAGCAGTTCACGCGGGGTCGAGGGAGGCCCGTGTCGGTTAGTCCTTGGCCAGGGGGTCTTTATTAGAAAATTGTATTAGTCCGGGATACCCCGCTGCTAATTATTTTCTCGTAACTAACTTTTTTAATATTGTGTTTTGGGGCGCCCGTTTCGGGGCTCGGAAATAGTTACATGTCGAAACACTAAATCAACAAAACTTCCAGAACGATAGAGGGCACGTGTAGCATTTTATCGGCTTTTGAAACCTAGCAGGTTGCCTGACGGTTTGTGTTTCGGTTTAGTGACCGGAGCGCACTCCGTCTCGGGGCGGGGCACCGCGCCCCGCGGGAGAGAGAGTGCAACCAACCCCTGCTGCGCTGTCATCGCGCGACGCTGCAGAGGCTGGTTGCACTATCTCTCCACGGGGCGCAGTGCCGCCGGGGCCGAGATGCGCTCCGATAGCAAACCGAAACTTAAAAACCCGTCGAATTTGTGCGGTTTTTCAGAAAGCCGTAAAATGCTTCGCGTGCCTTCTATCGTTCTGCAATTTGTTGATTTAGTGTTTTTCGACGATGCTGAGCAATTTTCTAATTGAAACCATGCCCTTAAACACAATATTAAAAGTTAATTACGCAAAAATAATTAACAACTTAATTATCCCGGACTTCAATAATTTTCCTAAATGGGCCCCTGGCCCAGGACCAAAACGACACAAGCCTTTTTTCGTTGCGATGAGTAGTTTTCGCAGGAGCGATTTGGCCTGAGTTCTCTGAAACTATATATATATATATATATATATATATATATATATATATATATATATATATATATATATATATATATATATATATATATATATATATATATATATATATATATAACTGGGAAGAAAACCTTCGGTGAAAACAGCAACAACGGACGATTTATTCTTCGACGTTTCGGCCGGAGTCCAAAAACCTTCGGTGAAAACAGCAACAACGGACGATTTATTCTTCGACGTTTCGGCTGGAGTCCAAATTCGGTAACACACCGGACGATTTATTCTTCGACGTTCCGGCCGGAGTCCGGCCGGACTCCGGCCGAAACGTCGAAGAATAAATCGTCCGTTGTTGCTGTTTTCACCGGAGGTTTTTTCTTCCCAGTTATACACCCACGCCTTCGGCCTCCCGCCACCATGCCCGTTGTATATATAGGTACTTTTTTTTCAATTTGGAGCACGGAAGTTGCAGAAAATAATTTTCAAAGTATCGCTGAAGCCCCTCCTTCACGGAGTTTCACGTCATAAAAGGAGATTTCGAAATCTCCGCTCTCGCGGATTTTCAGCGCCTATCGACGCTATACACGCGCACTCTTGCTGTTTTCAAAAAGGTCATAAAATGACGTCGCGACTGGTGTCAGTGCGGAAAAATAAACCTTGCAAGCTTGCAGTTGCACGCGCTGCCCACACGAGCGGCACGTGCTTGGCGGCCGAAAGATCCTAGCATGACGTAATGACTGGTCGGAGGTGTTTTCGCGCTTTTATAGTTGCATCTTCGGGTGAAACGAACGTGATATTCAGATTCACGGCATAGAAATACTCTATAGGGGGTATTCACCGGACGCCATATTTGAGGGCGTCGTTTAAAGCGCATGCTCAAAACGAGCTCACATTAATAGGCTGCTAAGACCGACAATCATGGCGAGAGAATGCACATTGCAGAAGAACTGTAGAAGCTCGCAATCAGCACGCGCTAAGCAGTCGCACACTCAGCTATGGCGGCACGTGGTGCTCCAGTCTTTGACGTCACAGAGAACTTCCGATTTATAAAAAAGAATGAACAAAAGGCCACCTTAACACCGCTGCTTGAAATATTGATGAAACGTTTAACCACCAATACTGCAGGTGAACGCCAAAAAAAACGAAGGAGTGCGAGATTTGTTAAAATGTTTCGAGTATGGTAAACGAACTCGCCTCCTCCAAGATGTAATATTGTACAGCCAAAGGCCCTCGTTAAACCTCCAACTTTGTTGTCCGTGTAGCATTTATGCTTTCTAGCACTGGTGACATAAACAAGCTCAACAGGCTTACAAAGACGGTGCAACCGGAAGTCGCTTGGGACGCAAGTGGCAGTTCATGTTTGTAAACAGCGAAAGGGTCTATAGAATTCACCTCTAACACAGCTATCACAAAAAAAAACCACACGTATTTTCTTGTTTTTTGTGTTTTTTTTTCTTACAATTGAAAGACTGTTATCAACACGACTGGTGTAATCGAATGTGCTAACCCTGGTCACCGACTTAGCCGATAAATACTGTCAATCAAATTCTTTGGTCGAGCAACTGCCTAAAAGCGCCCATATTCTGTTCGTGTTAGCCGCGCCGCAAAGTGTGATATGCTTTATCATTAGTGTGCTAATCGTAATATTTAACTGCAAAGAGACAATAAACAGCAACAAAGAACTCAAGCGATAACGGCGATGGGTGCAGCAATGTTTAGCTTGCAACTCAGGCTGAAAGACTAAAGCTTTCCGGTCAAGAGTTTATTTTATACTCGGCGTCAACTACGAGTATTTGGTGCTGCGTTGTCGAGGCTACCGTGGCTTCCGCAATGCTACAACTCTGTTCAAGCTTGCGCATGCGAATGAGACCTAACACGAAGGAACTTTCTCTCGCAGCAGTGCGGGGCAAATTCACCGCGGAGACAATGCTAGCCTTTAGAATGTAGCCCAAAATACTTGACGCCGCGAACAAGCACGAAGTTAGCCGAATTTTGAATATCGTTTCGTGGTCCCTTCAAATCAAAAATGGAGCCTCCCAAGAGTTTTCGATTTCTTGGGAGATTTATGGGCGGGTAGCGTCATCCAATTGTGCGCGTTCCAGGTACGACATCATGAATTTCCAGAGGTCAAACGGGACAGGTTACGAGTTCGTGCTCGTCGGCACCTGGGGCGACGATGGGCTGCGGATGATCAGCGAGCCCCAGTGGCGCGACTCTCAAGACGAGGTACCGGTGTCCCGCTGTTCGACGCCCTGCCCCAAGGGCCACATCATGGTGAGCTTTCCGTCCCAAAACATTTTTTTTTATTTTGTTTCCATGCCATTTATTATGGTGGCAGAGACTACCCAATCAATATTTTTCTACAGCGTCACGTATATTTTTGATAAAGTAAAAAATTCAACTTCTCGGAACCGAAACTGGACTGGGGAGGAAGAATAAATATAGAAGAGGAGAGAGTTGGCGGAAATCACGTGGCTGAGAAACTTTTTTTTTACTCAACGTATTTGCAGCTTTTAGAACCCATATAAAACTGAGTCATCCAGCTTCACAGAGTGAAATGGCTCATCATTTTTTTTTTACTTTTTAGTTTTAAATACTTTTAGTTCTACCCGGGATTATAATAGGAGAGGGCTTATTGTATACATTTTTATACATAAGACAAAGAAAAAAACGAAAAAAACGTACACTTAAACGAGGGAAAAAAATATAAGATTTTATAACACTCTTCTTAGACGTGTCGGCTAAACTGCTGAAAAACTGCAGCAACATATGAAGCAAAATGTCACTCAGCAATAACCTATAATAACCCATGGAACACTCAAACTTAAAACGCAGACTTGGGAAGTAATCCGTTACTTTGTTAAGTAATTTTGTAATTGCCACGTTACTTTTTTTTTCGAAAGTAATTTGTAATGTAATTTCGTTACAAAATATTGTTAACGGTTTACTTTAATGACTCGTTACTTCTTTTAATATGAGCATATTACAGTAATTGGAGCAATACGAGCAGAACATTCAACAGCATAAAAAGAGAAAGTTCAACAAAATAAAAAAGAACATCAGTAAGGGGACAATAGCCGAAAATAAAACACGATTTTTTGAGTGACCGGTCGCTAAAACCACTAGAAAAACGGACAAGGCCTGTACAAATATACGAAAGACAAAGATCAAGTAAGACAACGCCAACCCCGAGTAGGCTCTCCGTCGCCTTCCATCGTGTTTTTCTTCTTCGCCCGGGCAGGAGAAAGCTCTTCGTGTTTATCTGTTTTTGCATTTTACACCGTATCACCCTTTCCAACTTCTTCGACGTCTCCCGACACCTGCACAGACATTAAACGCGAGTCCGTACCCCTCGATTCGTGGGTTCACAACTCGCTTAACAGGAAGACGACGACGACACCACTCAGGGTAACCCCGTTTTGGTTCTTCTATAATTCTACTTCAATAGCCTGTAAATTATGCCCCTGAGATCAGATTATCACGATCCCCTACCACCAGAGAAGCATACGATCCATATGCACAAAGGGCCTCCATCGAAGAGGCGAGAACATCTGCAGAAATGTCCGCCGCGGAACCGAAGACACAGATTGCCCTTGAACCAGACGAAGAGCAAGCAAGTCCATGCACGTTTTTGAAAGATGTAGATGAAATTCCGCTAATGGAAACCAACTCTGAAGTAATCAACAGCTCCTCATTGACGATTCTGTCCATTCACAATGATGACGGCATGGAATCTGAGGACGGGGAATACGAGGTCGTACAAGGAAAGAAACGACGAAAGACGAGCAAGAGCGAAGCATCATCTTCCAAGGATGGCGCCAACCTGCAAGTAGGATGCACCGTACTGTTTACCCCTACTGAGAATCACAAAGTAGATTCACTCAGCAAGTTAAAGCTCACAGACTACCTGAACAACGCTGCACCAACCATGGTCACTGTTGTTCGGATTAACAAAGCCCGAAACATCGTTGCAGTTGATGTGAAACGACCAGCATTCAAAGCCGAGCTCCTCAAGCTAAACAAGCTCTGCACAGTGCCGGTCAAAGCTTTTATACCGAACGACCGCTCAAACTGTTTTGGAGTCCTACGCGACATTGATCTAGATTGCACAGAGCACGACGTAAAGGCCCAACTTCAGTCTTCTATCGGCATAGTACAAGTTAAGCGACTTGGCAAAACATCGCCTGTCGTACGGGTAGCATTTGCAGGAAAACAGGCACCTCAGCACGTCAAGGTGGGCCTTGTAAGAACCGAGGTCATTCCCTACAGAGCACGCCCCCTGCAATGCTATAAGTGCCACAAGTTCGGCCACATAGCAGCTGCGTGCTCATCAGAATCACAAGTATGCGTTCGATGTGGAGAATGCCATGATGGCATGTGTGAATCCAAACTCTGTTGTGTGAACTGCCAAGGAGACCATGCCTCTAACGCAGCCGAATGTCCGATCAAGGCAAGAGAGACAGAGGTGACAAGATATAAGCTAGAACACAATACGACATTTCGTGAGGCAAAAGAGGTGATACATGCTAGGAGACAAATCAAGCAAGAAACCGTCCACGAAAGAAAAACATCAACAGAACACCAGCATCAAGGCTGTGCCACCAGCAACTGATGAAGAGTTCCCTCCGCTTGAAAACCGGAACACAACCACTACTCTTGATGATGCCGCAACAGTCACACAAGAAGGTCCCCAAACATCATCATTTTGGGAGAAGCAAAGCATCAAAACCATTACTTCGCGCACACCTTCAGATCCAAGTGCGTTGGTATCAACCGAAGCAAGCAGTGGAATGGAGCCCACCTTTCCGTTTAAAGCGATAATCACGCTAGTGTTTACCACTCTCCGCAAAATATTGGCTACAATATCATCATCATCTACGCTTCATCAAGTGATCAGAGCAATCCTTTCATTAGAGTCTCTTATCTCTATGGTATTCTAAACCATGATAGGGGACACTAATAGAGTACCTACAGTTCGACTTCAACTCCATGCCTGTTTTTCCCTCCAATGCAATTGTAACGGATTGAACACACGACTTCCAGGGTTCTACGACGACATCATGGCTCATGCAGTCAATGTTATGGCTAAGCAGGGACTCAGATTGTCAGACATCTTACACATAGTGGGTTACGCCTTCTACTACAACAGGCTTCTACATCCCCAACATGCGCGTTACGGCCGAAAAGTCATGCACGACCCGGCAGCTTGCAGTCAACGTCCACACACACGCAATGGCAGCCACCAATAAGAAAACTACAAGAAGCAACCAACGCCAAACGTCAGTGTCCATCCTTCAGTGGAACTGCAATGGAATTCGGCAACGTTTACCGGAACTAAGAAAACACTTGCAAGATAACACCTACGACGCGCTCGCTATTCAGGAACCAAGAATACAACCGAACCTTCTTCGATTATCCGATTACATCTATTACCACGGCACCCCATCAAATGGAAGCGATAACCCAACAACGGCCCTGTTTGTCCATACTTCGCATGCACCGATTGAACTCGATCTCAGTGACTTCAACACGGATAACTCTGAATTCGTAGCAGTAGAGATGAAGATTGCCAAAACCAAGTTAACCTTGGTCTGCTGCTACATACATCCCTCAGGGCATTGGGATCCTACTGTTCTCGTCGCGATACGTGCCCGCACAAAACATGCGATCGTATTCGCGGGGGACTTCAATGCGCATTCGGAAACGTGGGGAGACTCTAAAACGGATCAGAGAGGGAAAAACCTGCAACAGACCATCGACAATATGGGACTCAGAAACACGACGGCCGGAACACCGACATTCATTCGCGCCGGGGTACAAGGGAGTGTGATCGACCTCACCTTGACATCGCCCAACTTGCGACTTCCCACCAAACCTCAACTGGACAGCTGGGGGAGTGACCACGTTCCAATCATCATAGGAAAACTTCCGAAGTCCAAGCTCAAAACATGCCACGTTGTTCACTGGGACAAATACCGGGCACTGCTCGATGAGCGACTCAAGTCAGGGATCGATCTCACTGAGCACATCATCTCGAACGCACTTGAAGCGGCAACACGGATTGTACAAGTGCCCAGCTCGAGACCTAACCCGGACCTCAAGTGGCTCGAACTAAGAGCTCAGAGAAGAAGGGCCCAGAGGAGATCCTGGCGCACGGGCCGCCCCGAGGACGTCCTGAAGTACCGAAGGTTAGACGCAAAGTTTAGGAGACACGGGAAGAAGCTAGCCCGACGCCAGTGGAGGCTCCTCTGCGGTTCACTTCACAAGCGCGCCGGCGGGAGCAAAGCCTGGAAAATGGCAAACGCACTCGCGAGGCGACCATCTCCAAGAACACCAGCGCTCAGCATTGGGCTTGCACGAAACCTCACACCTCTCAACATCGCAGAGCTATTGGCGGACGCTTTTACCAGCGCTCCTACCACACCAACAACAGACCAGGCTCCACAAAATTGGAGAAGTTTCTGCCAACCTACGGCACCTCCAATGCAAAGCCCAGACGCTGACTTCAAGCTACATGAGCTGCAAATTGCGCTGCGCTCATCTCCACGGCACCGATCGTCACCAGGATTGGATGGCATAACCAATCAAGCATTGAAAAACATCGATGAAATGTACCACCCTGCTCTGCTAGAATACATCAACAATATCTGGCGCACAGCACAGCTGCCCGATTCCTGGAAGGAAGCCATCACAGTACCACTTCTCAAGCAAAACAAGCCTGCCAGGGAGATAACATCCTACAGGCCCATCTCTCTCACATCTTGCTTTGGCAAGCTGATGGAGAGAATGGTCCTGCGTCGCCTCGTCTACCACCTAGAGGCGACGCGAGCGCTTCCCGACTGCTTTGCGGGATTCCGACACTATCGATGTACCGCTGACGCCCTCGGGGACCTGATCAGCGCGCTCGAACAGGCGAAGGCACAAAAATGGTCCGCGGTGATGGTCTTCCTTGACGTAAGTAAGGCTTGTGACGCCGTTCCGCACACAACTATCATCTCAGCGCTAAGAACACTTGGCGTAAGAGGAAGGCCATTCCAGTATGTATGTGCCTTCCTGAGTGGGAGAACAATGCGTGTCCGTGTCGGGAGCCTCCTCAGCGAACCAAGAAAGATCGTCAGGGGAGTCCCACAGGGCAGTGTTATAAGTCCTTTGCTCTTCTCTCTAGCCATATCCTCCCTACCCACAGCAGCCAAAGTAGGCGAAAAACCCAACTACCCAATCAACATGGCGGTATACGCGGATGATGTTGCGCTATGGGCGACGTCCTCAAGTCACCGAAGACAGACAATAGTGCGGGAAGTGCAGCGCGCAATCACGAACACCATCTACAGACTTGCACAACTCGGGCTTAACACATCTGGCGAAAAATCGGTCGCTATCTGTTATGCCCCAAGAAGAATCAACAAGTTCAGGCCAAAGATATTCATTGGCACGAAGCAGATCAATATCGAAACAACAGCAACGTATCTCGGGCTGAAAATTGACCAAAGGCTCACCTGGGGGCCAGCAGTGCAAGGTGTCATCCTAGCAATGAAAAAACACACAAACATCCTCCGATCACTAGGAGGCAACACCTGGGGCACGACACAGGCAATGATGCTCCAGATGTATAGAGGACTAATTCTTGCACGGCCTCTCTACGCATTGCCCTTGGTTACACTCCGCCCAACCCAACTCGAAAACATTGAAAGAGTGCAACGAGTGGCACTCCGTGTATGCTTGGGTGTCCCACGCTGCGCGTCATCCCAACGTACACTAGTAGAGGCCAACATCAACACCGTCGCCAATGCACTACAGAAACAAGCCTTGACACATCTGGTACGAATGAACAATTGCTTCTCGACCACCGCATTGGCGAGAAGAATCGCGGCACGGGAAGATTCGGAAATTGGCAGACAAGCAGCCACACTTGTGGACATCGCGGGCCCACCACCTATCATCCCCAAGCTCCCAACAGGACACGAAGAACCTGACCCGCTCCTCGTCGATCTCCACATCGAGGACCTGCGAAGCAAGAAAACTGCAGCGACTACCACTGCACGGCAGCTCGCCGAACACCACCTCGAGCGGCATTACGACGGCTGGACGCGCATCTTCACCGATGGCTCTGTACACCCTACCGCACAAGACGGCCACCGCGGCCGCGTACTTCCAAACAGAAGAGACCTGGCTCACGGAGAAACTCTTGTTTCACGCCTCATCGACGACCGCTGAGCTAGCCGCGATTGGCCTGGCTGTGCGTGGCATTATCGCAAAGAACACCGCAACAAGAAGGTGGGTCATCCTCAGCGACTCCCAGGCTGCACTTGCGCTGCTCGGGAGCCTTCACCGTGCTCCTCCACTTGCGCTGGTCGTGGCGAATGATGCCATAAGACTCAAACAACTAGGACACACGCTGGCATTCCAGTGGCTACCTAGTCACTGCGGCATCTCTGGAAACGAAATTGCCGACCAGCTTGCATCACAAGCACACAAGGACCTCACATGCCCGACATCCGCGGTTACTCGCTTTGCAGACGCCAAGCTCCTTATACGGAGGAAGATAACCAGCCAGCACCCAGACCCAGGCATCGCGTCGGGGGAACGCCCAACCAGGATCCCATGTGGCTTAGACAGGGCGACGGTCGCCGTGCTGCACCGCCTCAGGACGGGAAGCGCATTCACCCCGGTTTGGCTGCACCGCCTCAGGAGGCACATCGACCCCAACTGTGAAGAATGCAGTGTACCGGCGGACGCAGCACACCTCCTGGCGCACTGCACGAGGCTAGATGACCAAAGAACACAGCTCCGTGCAAGGTACACCGCCCTCGGATTACCTTGCAACACTGAGGAAGAAATGCTACGGCCAAGAGGACCCAGAGCAAACAACGACAGGGCTCTGAGGCACTTTATTACTTTCTTAGGGGTCACTGGCTTACTAGACCTCCTGTAGTGCTACTAAACCTCCTGTAGTGTGACGAAAGGCCGAACAGAAACGAAAGCGCAGCACCACATAAACACGTCAAGCACGAAAGACAAGATTCTCAGCACACGACTTAGTCATCTTCGCACTCTCCTGCCGGACTTCCGAACCTCCAGAAAACTGCGTTGCCGCAGGACACCTAGAGGGCACACGCCACGGCATCGGCACAGCTGACCTCTTCCTCTGGGATGAAGATAAATCACGATCATACCACCTTTCCAGCGGCTTGACGTTGAAGTGTTGGCGGTTCTATTGATTGTTTTATTAAGTGTGGACATTGAACTTCTGAAATATTTTTTACCTCTCACATCCTCTACTATACTAAGGACTTTACTAGGGGGAATACATTCCACTCCTCTCAAATACAATGGCATCGGCGCGAACAGGTTCTCTGGGCTTGGCGAAAGCCATCTATCGTCGGGGAGGTCTCAGCGGTAAATGATAATGATGACGATGGTTGTTCTACATACCAAATTCATTGTTGTGGAAATGCTCGAGACACGTGCCGCGCGCCACTTCTATACTTCGTTTCACCTTATCTTGTACCGCACCGAAGGCTAGAAGCGCGAGCTCATAGCGTTGGCAGCTGCCCTTGGTGCACGAGAGCGTGTGCCGCCGAGATGTGCTTTAGAGCAAGGAGGTCGCGCTTGCAGCCTTTCCTGCGGTACAACACAAGCTGAAACAGAGTATATACTTCGTCTCACCCTAGCATGGACTAACCGCGAAGCGTCGCATAGCGCGAGCGGCCAGCCTTGACTGCCTTGACTAGAGCACTTGCTGCACGAGCGCTCGTGCAGCCGCCGCGGCTTCATTCAGTCGACTCAGCTCGCGCGTTTAGCACGCGCGGCTAACAGATATGGCCATACTAAGGTGAGACGAAGTATAGTGGTCGCGGCACGTGCATCGACGCTGTGCCGCCATGATCTTCCCAAGGGTTGCACGTTGCGCGTGCCTCGTGCATCGACGCACCTTGCGCTACTTTTGAAACATGAAGGGGCTTTAGGTGGAATCGGAGACGACACCGCCGCGGCCGCCGCGAACATCCACGTGCACATGCGCGTGGACTGGCGCGGACCTCCACTCCGTCAGAGCTGGATTCGGCGCTGTAGGCGTTCTGTCTAATGCAAATGAGCGGAGTGGAAGGTATTCCCTAGTAAAGTATTTGACTATACTCTTTCTCACCCCTTCCCCTTCCCTGTGCAGGACGGTGACAAGAATGCGCACACTAGCGTCCTCCCAACTGTCCTGCATACTTTAAAAAAAAGTAATTTAAATACATTGCCAAACAACAATCGCTTAACAGGCGATGTAGCCTCGCGCGAGGGTGTCGAATTCCCTTTGTCTTTGATGTGCGCAACTGTATTCTTTCACGCTCTTGAGGCACGGTTGAAAAGCGCCCGGCGCGAGGCTAAGGGCATCGTCTTCGGGGGTACGGAAGGTACTTTTTTGGTTTACTTGTCTGGGCATCGTGGTCGAGTCCACTCCTCACTTTACAGACAACTGTCAACATAAAAGGGGGGGGGGGCATGAGTGCGAACAGGGAGAGAGAACGCGTAAAAGTTAGGTAATCCTCTATTGTTTTGTGAGACCGATGGCCACCGCTTCTCTCGTTCTCTATGCGCTCCTCCCCTGGCCTCCACGAATATTGGTATGAAAGAGAGAGCCGATGAACGACCGATAACCCGCAACCGCTCCTTTTTTCTGACTGGTCGAGTTTTCGGTCATGGAGTGTCCGTCGTCTTCATGACCATCTCTTAATGAGATGTTCAAAATTCAGGGCATTAAAGAAAACGCAAACCTACAATTCCAGTGCATACTTTGCTTGCAAAAAAAAATATACTTTGTCCTTAGAAAGAACAACATACTCTAGTCTACGGAAACACATCAAGGTAACCTGGGACTTCTGCATTGGCTATACATTGTAACGTCAGAACCATTTTTTTTTTCCTGGTGAGAAAGAGGCGAAACACCCGAGTCAAAAGGAGCTTTCGTAGATCGCTTATTTAGCTCCGAATCTCGTAGCGGAGGTATACTCCACTACTGAGCATGAGCGCCGCCAATGTGAGCTTGCGGGATGGCGGGTGTGGTTGCAGCTTTCGGTGCCTTTTGTCAGCTTACAGGTGAACGGAGTGCGCCCACGCTCTTTCTTTTAAATACGATATTTTATTTTTACAAGGACTACCATAATACGGGCGTATGAGAAATGAAAAGTAGTGTTGCAAAACATATTTGAAAAAAATATCAAAATTGTTTTTATTGTATTTTGGAGAAGTGTACGGAAAAAGTAAAGTGAAAGTAATTTGTAACGTAACGAGTAAAGTAATCCGTTACTTTTCAGCGAAAATAATTTGTAACGGTAATCCATTACATTTTAGGCTCGGTAATTTGTAATTGTATTCCATTACATTTTTCAAGTAACCAGCACAAATCTGTTAAAAAATAAGAAAAAAGATGGCGTTGCGTTTTGCTACTGCGTCCTTAACCTGTCCACCGACTTCAATTACAAAAGCAGTCTACTCTCATCTCTGATCAGACACACCGACGGGGCAATGAAGTGTAGTTCCACGGATAGGGCGCCACCTTATGCGGAATGCTCGCAACTCTGAGATGGCCCGCGGCCTGTCATTGGGCCCGAGCTCGAATGTCCGAGTTCCCTGACGAACCCCTGACGTTGCGGCCTTGTCCCATCGTTCGGTGGCATGACCTTCCCAGTGTTGCCCTCTTAAGCCGTCAACAGCCCTGACTATCGTGCCGACCAAGGCGCCACCTCCTTTTCACACAGGGAGTTTCTTGGAGGGTCTTAATTGTTGTATAAAACGGCGTGAAAGCTAGTGCGTTTTGTGCAGGGATTTATACGGCCAGGGAGACAATACCTAAGGACAGTAGTTACGACACGTCAGGTAATTAAGCAAAACGTCTTAATCATATTTTAATTGTCCGTTGAAAAGTATTAAATAAAGCAAGCTTAGAGAGGCTGGAAGGGACAGGGTCTGCTCAAGTTAGCACTCGTGGAACAGGCGCAAGGCTGACGGTGCGAAAACACGGATGGTAAGATTGGCTTCTGCTATTTCTCACCGCTTGCGCCTCTTGCTCGATTAGTAACTTTAGTGCACCACCGCGCTTGCCACGTCTTCAAGTCCTTCTAAAATCTACTGATTTAGTGGTTTTCGATTACTTCTAGCAAGTTTCTAGTAGAAGCCACATGTGTATTTTCCTAATCAAAAGGTTAATTAACAAATTTTACTTCATTATCCGACGCCTCGTGACGATTAGCTACCTATACTATGTACCCCTCGTCCTACAACTCGCATGCAGAAACCGTATTAAAGTGGCTTTCACGGCTTTTTTTTTTTGTTTATAAAAAAAACGAACAATATTATTGTAGTGCTATACGAGTATGTGCGGCTCCGATTGGGATGGTGAAGTTTGCTTCGCGCTCCAGGTTAACCTTGATGAGCTCGTATTTGATGCTTCACTGCAATGATGGATTCAAGCCCCACTCCTCCAACGCCTGCGCTAAAGTTACCATATCGATATCAACGAGCTTTCCGAGTAAGAGAAAACAATTAATCGACCGTCCTTATAGATGCTGAATTACATCGCAGAAACGAGGCTTAGATTTATGGCTGAATTTGTGTTTGCTAATCCGTCCATGTAACAAATCTCTAAAAAAAATTTTTTTTTTTTTTGCAAATGTGCATTGCCGAATGTTTGGCCTTCGCCCAAATGTAGCGCTATCGGTTCGGACCAGATACCAAGGTATTATAGAGGGCAATCTTCTATGGCGTTATCTTCGATTGAACGCCATTCTATGGTCGCGTTTGTCACGCGAAAATGCTGTTGTTGTTGTTGTTGTTGTTGTTATTGTTGTTGTTGTTGTTTTCGACTAAGTTTAGAATCGCATGCGACCATCAAGGTTTCCTTGATCGTCGAGTGATCGTCTTCGGATGAACAGGCCTCTGATAATCGGGCGCCGCGTTCCAGATGCAGGAATCAACGTCAAACCGTTGTTGCTGGAAGTGCGTCCAGTGCGGCGACTACCAGTATGTGGCGACTCCGTACCGCTGCCTAGACTGCGAGGAAGGCATGTGGCCTAACGCTAGCCACGACGGTGAGTGTCGTACTCGTGCACATAGGTAAGCGCTCCGTCTTACAATAGTAGTCGCAGCAGGCATTCTTAGCCCTATACGACAGGCGCTGATCAAGCCTATTCGCTGGCGCCATGCAGTACACTTCAAAACCTAAATGCGTTCTATATCAGTAGCATGGATGTTTGATCTTATACGAGAGCATGGGAGAGACTCACCACACGGTCTACGGAAAACATTGAATAAACGAGTTCCTGAGTCAGCATTCTTCATCGTTAAACTCAAAGGCAATGTACTAATTAAGTGCACACGCGCCCAAGAATTTTTCTATACCCGTGACTAAGAGTATATTTTTGCTGTAAGTTCTGTTTTCTGCGACACTTCAGCAAATCAAAACGAAAGTCACTTTTGAGCTTGCATATGTAGGCAGCTTGTGGACACAGCGACATTGTCTTCCGTCAGTTTCGTGCACACAGGGCTACTGTTGCTATTGCCTCTGCGACCAGACGCAGACAAAATATTAACGGTCTCTTGGCAGCACCAAAAATGCTATAACTAATAAAAGAAGAAAAAAAAAACTCAATGACGTAAAATGGCTTTTGAACTCGAGCAGAGTTTGCGATCGTATCATGGATTTAGTTTTTCTTTGTACAAGGCAGGTGGTACGGTCTCATAAAACAAGCGACAAGTTTGTGCAAGACAAAACAGATAAGCCGGCGGCGGCCGACGCAAAATAATCTTTAGATTATAACTATACTTCGTTTCACTTTATCTGCGAGCGAAGCCAAACCTAGAAGCCTGAGGCCAGCGCTTTTGCGTTTCTACCCCAGCTCGCACGCTCGAGCAAAGCCTGAACGCACGGAGCTTTCGTGCTCGCGCTTCCTGCTTTGCCTTCGCTCGCACATAAGGTGAAACGAAGTATAGGGCTCCGTGTTTTCGGATAAATCGGAAAAACTCCAGAAAAACACCCGCCGGTACAATTTTTGCCAATTCGGATTTATCCGATAAACTGATAAACTGATAAACTGCGAATTATTATGTGCCCATGCCCCCCCCCCCCCCCAAACAACAAAAAACAAAAAAATAATTTTGTTTTTTTGTTTTTTGCAATTTGAGCAGCGCAGCATTAATGGTCCTGGGAAAATGACACCATAATTATCTTTCAAGCCTCGGACCGTTCTCAAAAGGGGGTCTTACGGCTTGTCTCGTCAAGGTTGGTTCAGGGAAACAGGTCATCGTACCATTCGTGTCATGACAAAAGCCACACTTTTGGTTTCCAGTTTGGGCCATGGGATTTGGGATTTAGAGAAAGGAGAGGGTATGTTTCTTGGGGGGGGGGGGGTAACAGTGAAAGCTATGGACCATAGATATTCTACAATATAGGGAAGAAGGCCGTTTGAAACTTCTCTATTACATCCTTAACCACTCCACCTCGCGCGGCCGCGGGGTAGATTGATAAGATGACTACGAGCTTCCTTGCGGCTACCCCCGGCAGTTTATTGATTTTAAGGTATCGACGTTTATCGAAGCCACACTTGTGCGCGACTTTTGTCGTTGGACAAATTAGTATTGCCAATGACACCAACGCCAAATTCAACTGAAGAAATCTTAATTGATACAAGCGCATTTTATTTTTTATCTGTCATACGTCTGCATCCGGTTATTATTTATTATTTTTAACAGGAAACACTGAGAAATTAATCTCCGAATTTCGGAGAATGGGGGATTTACAAAAAATAAACTCCGATAAACACCGAATTTTGGCTAAAAAAAGCTTTACCCGAATTTCACGAAAAATAAACTCCGAAAACAGGGAGCCCTAAATATAACTCTGTCTGTCTCTCTCTCTCTCTCTCTCTCTCTCTCTCTCTCTCTCTCTCTCTCTCTCTCTCTCGCTACTCCCACTTGTTCAGAAGAGTACCGCTTTTTGATAGTGTTCAGACTGATATAAATCTTTCATGCATTCTTAACTATTGTACATAACTGCAAAAAGGAAATGCAAATCAGAAGTATCACGCGATACACAAACGGCCATTAAAGAAATAGTTTCGGGGTAATATTTGCGAGAAAGTTTTCATTTAAATCATCATATACACCATGTCACTTTAACAGCAGCCGACGCTATGATTCGATGAAGCCAATCAAGCCAACCAGTGGCTAAATCAATAACGCACAGAAAAATTAAAAAAAGCTCATGACTGCTGCGCATTTATTGTGCATGATTGGTTTAGTAATAAAAAAGCGATGCACTTTTTGTGCTGCTTGATTGGCTTCGTTGTATCATAGCGTCGGCTTCGGTGGTACTTTAAAAGTAGTAAAACTGGTGGGAGATATTTAAATTACGACTAAGATCGTCTTGAATTTTTTACTTATTTTTATTCTTCCCTTGCGTGGCGCTCACTGGTACAACCAAATGATGCGCAGGCTGCGACAGCATCCCACAGAAGTACCTGCAGTGGACCGAGACCGCCAGCATCATCGTCATGGTCGTCTGCAGCTTTGTCATGCTGTCGACGGGAGCGGTGGCCACCATCTACATCCGCTACATCACCACTCCGCTCATCAAGGCCTCCTCCAGAGAACTGTCCTTCGTCGTCCTCCTGGGAATCCTCTGCGCCACCGCCAGCACGTTCGCCGTCCTCGCCAAGCCTACCCCGATTGTCTGCGCCGTCGAACGCTTCATGCCAGCGTTCGGTGTAGCCACCATCCACGCCGCCATCTTCACCAAGACCAACCGCATCGCTCGGATTCTAGCCGTCAAGGAGTCCAAGATGTTCTCTCGCAAACGCCGCTTCATGAGCACGACGTCTCAGCTCCTCATTACGGGACTGCTAATCCTGGGCCAGGCCATCGTGTCCGGAACGATGCTTGCCGTCGAACCGCCCGGGGCGCAAGACTTCTTCGCGGCGCCGAACAAGGTCACGCTCATCTGCAACACCTCGGAACTTGCAAACTTCCTCGGGCTCAGCTACGACTTCCTGCTCATTCTACTGTGCACCGTGTGGGCCGTAAAGACGAGGAACGTGCCCGAAAATTTCAACGAAGCCAAGATGATCGGCTTCGCCATGTACGCCACGGTAGTCATTTGGGTTGCCTATCTGGCCGTTTACTGCGGCAGCGAGAGGAACCGGGAATTGTCCCTGTGTCTCGCGATGAACGTATCTTCTTTCATGGTGCTCATGTTTCTGTTCGTCCCGAAAATCTACATCGTGCTTTTCCATCCGGAAAAGAACGTGCGGTCCAAGTTCCTCACGTTCAAGCAAGACATCGGCAAGGAAGAGGTGAACACCGTTGAAAAAACTACCGTCTTGTACGGTTATGGCAGCAGAGAAGCCGAAGGTACGACGGCAGCTCCGAGGTAGCCTCTGCTGCGTTTCCTTCCGTGTACGCTGAAGTCAGGGACGTTGATGTTACGTCAAGGCGACGTACGCGCAGTGCCACGATGTGTCACACACGAGGAAGTGCCAAAGAGGACGACAGCATGAACAGCTACATAAATAAAAGAACGCTAGTGACCATCGATGGGTGCTGGTGGTAGCGCAGCTGTATCATACTCGAATAAAGGAACTTCGCGTCTGGTTCCTTCCAAGTTCCGCTTAATATTGAACGAAAGGAAGTCATGTCTTCAATATGTGCAGCACTCGATTCACTTTGAATGTCAGAGGACGTAACCTTGCTCCAACCCTCCCCCATTTCCATTCACAATGCAGCTTAATTCAAATGCGTATTTAAGTAAATAAATCCCATTCTAGTCACGCAGTAATCGTCGTTATTCATCGCATTTAGATTTCATTTCACTTCAGGCAGGCTAAATAATATCATTTTTAATCTTGACGGTAAAGATATATATTTCGGGAATATCTCTGGAACGAAAGGAGGCGTCAACACGTTCAAAAAGGTTTTCTTTTTTATTTTATTTTTTTATGAATTATTGATGCGGCAGCGGTTAAACCTGATTCCTTTCCTGCCTGTCGAGGATCGGATTTTTGTCTTCCCTTTCTTTCCTGCCTAAGCGACTAAACTTTAACGTTTTTGAGACCGAAGTATTATGCCCAGTGACTTTACATGTTTACTAAAATGTTAAACTTAATGAATGTTATACTTTCCATCTGAGGATTTCGGCAAGGTTTGGCAAACTGTGCGGTGTGACCTGATTGAAGTTTCCTATTAATGTTAATATCTCTCTAAACTTCATAATTATCTTATTTTATTGGTCATAAATTCAATATTGTGTCACGAAGAAAAGAAGTGTTTCGTGTATTTGAATAAACGGCTATTTCAAAACTTTTCGCTTCAAAATGTTTTTTTATTGATTTTTTAAGTTTTTTCTTTTCTTTTTTACAATATGTTGAAGCGTAAAATAATAATACGAAGAAGCAACATACTCTACGTAAGGCCAATATTAGAGTTCGAACCTTGGCATGCACGTGTCACGAATGTCAGTATTATAGATGCGCCGCAAAAGCACACCCAGCGAAAAAGTATGTAAACATGTGTGCGAAGAAGGACGGTTCCTCGAGCTCCTGTCATGCTGCGCCATCTCATGGCGTTTGTCAGAAATGAAAGTAAACCTTCGACACACTTGCTCCGTGGCAAGGCGCCGCCGTTGAGACCTCTCTCTTCCCCACCATGGCCATTTAGAGCAAAAAAAGGTCAACGAATAATTATATCCTATGGTTGTCAACTTTATGGCCAATAAGTACAAAACGTATGCAATATTTAAATCAACCTCAAAAATATGTTTGATCAAGGTTGAAGCAAAGGCGGCTTAACGGTTGTCTCCAAAAAGCAGCAGGAAATAACAGCGAATATTTGCATCCTGTGACTGACAATTTTATGAGCAATCAGTACAAACAATATAAAAACAAAAACAAAAACTTAGAAAATCAAGTTAAAAGTTTTAAAATGTTAGGTTTCTAAGTTTGAAGTAGGATATAAGTATTTTTATCGTAAATGTTACTAAAAACACACAGCGCCGTTCACACTCTTGCGACCGAGCTCGACCGAGAGAGACGAGACCGGTATTTAGGACCGGATGCGCTACAGCGGAGCTGGTCCTAAGAGATCGCAAGAGGCTTAAAAACCGGTTTGGTCTTTCTCGGTCGTACTCGGTCGCACTCGGTCGCAAGAGTGTGAACGGGCTTTTAGCTGCGCATTGACAGTTATTTCATGTCCAAGTTGTTCAAGTTTTTAGGGTTGTGCGAATATTCAGAATTTCGAATAGTAGTTACGAATAATACACTATTCGATATTCGCTTCGAGAAAAACTTAATTCTTCGCGATTTTCGAAGTGTTGATAGCGGCGGGTTAGCCTCGTTGAGTGCGCTTCTTACCGAGCACCGGTGCACTGCGGAGAAAATACCCGCGGAAGCGAGCTCCGCGGGTGTTGCTTCTCCGCATTACATCAGTGCTCGGTAAGAAGCGCACTCAACGGGGTAACCCGCTGCGATAAACACTTGGAAAAGTATGAATATCGCAATCGCGTGCTTGGAAGAAAACCATCCATTCAAAGCGGGATGGTGCACGCGTGCCGGCTGTACATGAAAATAAATGGAAACTTTAAGAATGATACTGTAAAACCCTTTATTTTCGCGGCCCCTATTTTTCGCGAATCGGTCACAGAGGGCATAGTCGCGGCCACTAGATTTCGCGAATTCCAGAGACCTGCATTGAAATTCTTAAGGAGCGAAATTTTCGCGTGCCTCTAAATTTCGTAAATTTTTAATTCGCGATATTCGCGAAAATTAAAAGCTCGCGAACATTAAGGGTTCTACAGTATCTACATTGTAGTAAAAGTTTCAAAATTAAACTGACTGTTTTGCAAGAGTATATGTTAGGCAGAGATGCCCTTACAACCTGCGTTCATCATGCGCGATTCATTCTTTTTTAACTCGAAATTAAAGAAAGAATGTTTAAGATTTGTAAATTCACTCAATTGGGTATATAGTTGGCCATTTCTATAGGATTCATTTTATGTCAAACCCGTCGTTTACTTACCATCCCAAGACGTCAGACTTTCTGAGGTCACAGTTCATAAATATAGATAGATTAAACTTAGCTCATAAATGAACAAGTGGAACAACCTTCACAAGTTTAGCTGAGTTTTCGTCTAAGCATTATGCTATGGTAGTGAAAGGCGTGGAAAAACTATTCGATATTCGAATCGAAAATATTCGGCCAAAACCACTATTCACTTCGAATTCGCTTTGAACACAAAATCCACTATTCGCACAAGACTACAAGTTTTACTTTCTACAAAAATTTAAATATG
Source organism: Ixodes ricinus (assembly GCA_037355805.1). Classification (NCBI taxonomy): domain Eukaryota; kingdom Metazoa; phylum Arthropoda; class Arachnida; order Ixodida; family Ixodidae; genus Ixodes; species Ixodes ricinus. The sequence continues at coordinate 155,925 of JAZHYW010000966.1, forward strand.
AAGCAAAGGTTTGCAGTGCTGTAAAAAACATAAAAGCTAAAAATAATTTGATTCTTCCTAAGTATGGTTCGTAGTGGCTTTGTGAAATAATATTACGAGTTTGAGCACAGCAGTTTAAAAAGAAAGGTCAAAGTTGCGAGAAAAAGAAATGTTTTTGATGTATTTCATTACGTGGTACTTCAGATTTTTTCCTCTAAAACTGTTGGGTTCTATTTTTCAAAGGCTTGTCAGGCCTCCCTAAAGCCTGAGAGTTGAGTTAAATGCAAATAAAAGTACCCCGTAAATTTAAACGTTTTATTTTATTTCTTTATTTATTTTGTTTATTATGAGAACGCATTTTTAGGCCAGCTTTTATGTAACCCGTAGCCAAGCGGCCAAACGCGCAGCTACTGCCTCGCCTCCCTGATAGGAGAGAAGGATCTGTGGCGCGAGCCAGCGAGACGAAACGCCGTGCTGATGCAGTGATGTGATTTGTCTAATGGTGAATTCCACAGGTAGATCCGGAGCGCTTCCCGAAATCCGCGAGGGAGGCAAAATTCCGCTCCGTGGGACCCGCTCCGAATCGACGAGTGGAAGATGGACTCGCATTTTTGGAGCAACCCTCCGATTCGCCCAAGACGGTCGTCCATTCAAGATAGCCGCTGCTCGAACTTGACAAGCCGACCAACGCCTCAGCCGACTGATCTTTCCGACGACCAGTGACAACTGTCACTGCTTAGCTGAAGAATTAACATGCGGTACAGGCCAGGCGAAAATGTCCGTATTACGGAGCCCATGTCACAAATAATGAGGAAGACGTCCACGTTTGCCGCCGTCACACACCTTTCGGCTGCCTCGAAGTGGCGGGGCATGCACAGCGATTGCCATCGGTGGAGTTCAGATTTATTTATTTCTTGAAAGTACCCTCAGGGCCCGAAGGTATTACAGAGGGGGCAGCAAGCAGCCCGGGAAGGTGGTTCCATTCCTCGGCTGTGCGGGAATGGAACCACCTCCCAGGTTTCATTTCCCGTCTGCCTGTGTGGCTTATACCCCTGTCAGACGGGCTAGTTTAGTGTCACTACAAGCGAGTGCACTTCGCCCTTAGTGTCATTTCTGTAGTGTGCCACACGGCTCCTTCCTGAGGAACTCACTTGGCTCGGAGTGCGTTTGACGAACTCACTTCGCTCGATCGAGCGCGCGTGGCCTCAATAGGGTGTATTCACTGGCGGCCATATCTGTGTGCGCTAATGCTGAGCACGTGCTGATGGCTAGCTTCCACAGTTATTTTGCGACGTGCACCCCGCACCATCAAGATTGCCGGTCTCGGCAGCCTATTAATGTGAGCTCGTTCTGAGCATGCGCTCTAAACAGTGACCTCAAATATGGCGGCCAGTGAATACGGCCTATAGGAGTGTTTCAACAGTAAAACATAACAACACAGAAACCAAAAGCGTGGCGTAAGTTTTATTTTATAAAGAAAAATAAATTCGTGAAAGAAACGACATGTAGAAGAGTGGCATTGCAAAAAAATAGTGGCGTGGACGTGGAGTTTAGGCTGATCTGAATCAAGATTAGCGCAGCGGTGAATTGATAAAAGACGACGACAAAGTCAGGCATTCATGCATGGCTATCTTGGTTAGCAGAGAATAATAGGGCCTACTTTTGTTTCAGCATGTAACTATTCGAGACAACACGATAATTATGATCTGATTAGGCAGTGTCAGGGCCTCCTCGTAGACTTCCGTGCTACGAAGCGGAACGTCAAAGTTGGATATGCTTCGTTCTTTATCTTGGCTTGCGATGATCGATCAGAATCATCCAATTGGCGTAAAAATCCTTCATTAATGTAACGTTGTTTTAGAGCACAGCTCCTAGGCACCCGTTTCTGAGTTGAGCGGCGTCGGCGTAACCGCGCGTTGCATTAAAGGGACAATGCAGGCAATTTAGTTGTACTTTGTGTAAATTGTGTTTTACGCTTCTTAGGAACCTGGCATACCTGACGCTAGATTGTCTTATAGACATTCGTTACGCTATTTCTACACCCGCGCAATAGAAGTCAAGAAACAGATTAACACAACGATCTGTGTGTTCATCGTTCTCGAGCCTCGCAGCCAGAACAGAGCGGACGTACGGGTGACGTCAGATATGGATTGTCAGTACCGCCATATGTTGGGCATCGAGACTCTGGACGCGCTGGTGTTGCAACAGCACGGTGGCACGATCGTTTCGCTGAGTTTGTCAACATGGTGTCAAGCGGCTCTGGCGACGAGTGTCAGCTTCGTTCGCAAGCGATCCATGGACACGGGAGCACGTACCGCGGAGGCCTCTGCGAGCCCGTCGAATTACCATGACCCACAATCGAGCGCCGCACGCCGAAGGCCGGACGCCAATGCTGATGGAGACGGCAGCGATCTGCAGTATGACCGTCACTAGCGGCGCGTCAGCGCCAATCGCTGACGCCCGACGTTGCAAACGGCGCATCAGCCGTTTCTGGCCAAACCGGACGTCACAACTGAACTGCCGAATGTGACGTCGCGCGTTTGGCCTCGCATGGTCAGCACCGCAGCGTCTCAGGCGTTCTCCGCAACTTCGGGGTCGCAGTCGTGCCGGTGCGATTATTGCGACGTATCATTGAGTTGCGCGGCACTCAAGCGCCAGTATAGCTCGATTCGTGCAACGTGACCTAGAAGTACCTGGATTCCAGCTCAATCGCCAAAAGTGTGCTAAGCCAGCATTGCCCTTTAAGGGCTGTTTCCCAAAATGACGTCACACGTGAAGTCACGTGTGTCGTCACGTGGCATGTGTCGTCACGTGTGACGTCACGAGGGTAAAATTTTCCCGCTAAATTTTGCGGTAAACGTTTTTGCTAAGTTTGGCGGAAAATTTTTCCGTAAATTTAGAGGAAAAATTTTACCCGTGTGACGTCACGTGACGTCGCACTTAAAATTTCAGATGACGTGTCATGTGACGTAATTCAGCGAGAAAATTTCCCGGCTAAATTTAGCGGGAAATTTAGCGAATTTTTCACGCTAAGTGGGATGGGAACAGGAGAGGAGGATGGGAGAGTACGGAGGGAGCAGCTGGCATGCCCTCCCCTTCGTACCCTTCCTCCCTCCTCCTCAAGAGCTGCGCTCCAATTCGGTATTACAGAGAATTGTAAACGTCTAATTTTATTAACGTGTCTTTATTAAGGGGTATCGGTGGCCGAGTTGGCTATCGCCCACCAGATCGGAGTGCGTGGAGAGAAAGCTCGCGCTGGAGAACCCAGTGATCCTGAGCTCAATTCCCAGCCCTGCCCGAAGAACACGCTTCCAATGAAGTCAGTACGGGAGCACAGTACGCTCGCTCTGGTAGACCGAGTGTGTAATCTCGATAGCAGTGTTCAAGGAGTAAAAATAATAGAAGAAATTAAAGCTGCGTAAAATTAGTATTATTTTGATAGGAGTAATATTAGATGCGCACTTGTTTTCTGTTGGCAGGAAAGTAGCGCATTGTAGAAAAACAAGCGGCTAATCTACAGGGTGAAACAAGGAGACGGCAGGCTCTTTAAATCGACCGGAAAATTCGGTTTCTTAACCTATCGCGCTACGACTTTGTGCAGCGTTGCCCACAGATGGTGCATTTTTTTCGTAAAATTTGCAAAGAACGAACTTACCTGAGAAAAAAGTAAAGAAAGAAAAAGGCTTAGCTCCTATGGAAACGCAGTGACGCCACCGGTCTGCAAACAACACGGCGCCGTTTCGCACGGGAGACAAGAGATGGCGCAAGCGGTCGCGACGCCAACTGCCGCCAACGAACGAGCAGACGACGCCGAGAGCCATCGTGTTTAGCAGACAAGTAACTGCAGTTCCTTGTTGTTACCGCGCTTGGTTTTGTTTTTGCGACTGTCTCCGCCCGCGGAACGCGAGCCGCTTTTGAGTCGAAAGGATCGTCTGCTAAAGTGCCGGCTCTCGGCGCCGTATGCTCGTTCGTTGGCGGCGTTCGTTGCGCCATCTCTTGTCTCCCGTGCGAAACGGCGCCGTGTTGTTTGAAGACCGGTGGCGTCGCTGCGTTTCCATAGGAGCTAAGCCTTTTTCTTTCTTTACTTTTTCCTCAGGTAAATTCGTTCTTTGCAAATTTACGAAAAAAATGCACCATCTGTGGGCAACGCTGCACCAAAATCGTAGCGCGATAGGTTAAGAAACCGAATTTTCCGGTCGACGACCTGCGTCTCCTTGTTTCACCCGGTAGTTTCCAGCCTTGGCGCCTGCGCGACGGCCAGCGACGGTTAGCGACGGTTAGGAGGCACCTGCGAGACTCAACCTGGAATCTGAAGGTGGCAGGAGAGACGCGAAAGGCTTGCTTGAAATGGAACTCGCCCAAATGGGGCAAGGTGTCTTCGAACCACCGTTTCTTCCTTTGGAAAGTCCACCGTTCTCGACTGATCACGGGTATAGGTTGTCGGTCGTGAGGCGGCTATGGCGAAGGCATTGGCCTGCAGCTGCTGATCGATGTCACTTGAAATTCTTGCCTGTGCGTCGGCATCCTGGTCCAGCTGCCTCTCATCTGAAAGGCGTTGGGCACTCACGAAGAAAAGTGCCCCAACCACGCGCTTCCACTGCCCAACATCGCGGATAACGCCCTCCAGCTCGTCCTCCACACACTCCATGATGTTTCGTTGTGGCGAGTGGCCGAGTGGGCTCGCGCACACAAGCTCGAGGCACGCGGAGCGGAAGCTCGCGCTGCAGAACCCAGGAATCCTGGGCGCAATCCCTACTTCTGCTCGTTTCGATCTATACTCCGTTTCACCTTATGTTGTACCGCAGACAAGGCTAGAAGCGCGAGCTCATAGCGTTGGGAGCTACCTTTAACCCACGAGACCTTGTGCCACCGAGATGTGCCCTAGAGCAAGGAGCTCGCGCCTGTAGCCTTTCCTACGGTACATCATAAGGTGAAACAGAGCGGACGTGTATCACTGGCTTGTGATTGCTGATCGTAATGATCAAATTGGATTTAAATTTGGATTAAAGCTCGTGACTTAGCGCAACAATGTGTGGTAACGTGTTTCTAATAAGACGACGAAGTTATTTATGAAAAAATGCGTATGCACTGTATATTTTGCGTGCCCATTACTTACGCATCGTTATTGCCATCATTTTTGAGTGACACTAAGTTTTCTTGTGTAGCACCAAACACTTGCAGTGTGTTTCGATGGGTTGAAGTGCACTTGCTTGTAGTGACACTAAACTAGTCCGTCTGACAGGGGTATTACTTTAGTTGATGCGCAATTCACAAAAGCCCAGGGGCGGATTTGGGGAGGGGGGAGGGTGACCGCCCCCTTTCTAAGCTCCCCAAGGTCAACTTTGTTTTAATAAAATCATTCATATACACCAGCCAAAAGTTTAGTTTTTGGTGACATAGCAAATATTGGGTCAACAAAATAGATGTGGGCATTGTTTCGACCGTAACTTCATATCTCAGCCATTCCTTCCACCCCTCCCCCCCCCCCCCTCAAGCCTGACCCGCATAAATCCGCCCCTGCAAACACCAGAGTACAATTATTAGTTTACAATAGAAAAGATGCTTTGCGTAGCACCTGACCAAGGTTCTGTAGCCAGTAAAAACTTGCCTTTTCTAAAAATGCTTTTATAACCACGGAAGGGAAAACTTATTTTATTGAGGCAAGACTTCAGCGAACTTAGCTTTAGCACACACAAAAAATTCCGCAATACTGGACTAGCATAGCGCTCCTCCGGACCGTAGTTGCATTGGTTTCATTAGGATAGCATGAATTTGCTCAATCCGCTTGAGCACTTTAGGCAAGCCAGTGTTTGCCTCATCAAATTAAGAAGGGCATTGCCACTTTCAACTTTCCCCAAGTCCATGTTCTTAACCTGAAGATTAATTAGTTATTGGGCAATGCTCAGGAGCGACTTCAGTGAAGACACCCTTCTAAGCAGATGAGACTTCTTTCCCATGAGCTTCGTCCGCTCATACTTCTGAAGTTCTGATGCAGTTCATTTTCTTGTAACAGGCAAAGTATCACAAATTCGGAGTGCTTCATTAGAATTACCCCTAACACTAATACCTGATAAAACCTGCCTTAGTTTCTCTTTCTAGGCACCGGCAGTACCCCAAAAACAAATTTGAGAAATATGAGCATCATCCATCCCCTCAACTCGGTGCCAGAACAAGCGGCCACGTGACCTAATGCCTATCCTAAGCCGCCAACGTTAATTATAGCCACGCGCTAAAGTTGGCAAAATAGAAAACACGTGCTGAGGTCTAGGCATTGTTAGCGTTCGGCTATTCTCATCACCGCAATGGTTGGACACGAGCTACCACCCGAGTGTCCGCCAAGCATACCTCGGCAAAACTCACTCATGAGTGAACCCACCTTATTCACGCTCACCGAGAAGGCGTAAAGTGAGGGTGAGTGAGTGCAGTGGCGTAGGCAGTGGGGGGGGGGGGGGGGGGGTAGGTTTGAGGGATAACACTCTCTTTCCTTCGGCATCTGGTTCTGTAGCACGAATTTGTTAAACCTCTAATAGATAATAGATTTTGGTTTTGTGATTGTTCAGAATTACCTTCGCCCTAAATATGGGCCCCTAGTGTTTGTGCGTGGTCGGTTGCTCAAATGTTTCAGTGCCAATTTTTGCTGTTTCTATTTTTTTTTGTGAAAGTTTATTCATTTTTGTGTTTTGTCTGGCTTCCACGGGTTGGTATTGCAGTGCTACCTCGAAAAACGGAGGGAGTTGTGTGCTGTGAGGAAGCTTTTAAGGTTGGTGGGCCGCAAGTGCGACGACAGTAGAACAGTGAGCCACCACGCCCGTATTCCTGTAAATGAAGCCTGCTCCGTTTTGAAAAATGACAATGCAGCGTTACAGCCGTTTTGGTCTTAACAGCGCCTCCCTAGTCTGCCTGAGCGTCCGCGTCGGCGAGCTCACCCTGCGTCATTGAGGGGAGGGGGATGCCGTTGAACCCTTCCCGAAATAAAATCCTGGCTACGCCACTGAGTTCATAAGCCACGCGAGAAAAGGCGCTTATGGTCAAGAGATCCAACGAGTCGAAAGATCCAACGAGTCAAAAGGTCCAATAATGGATCTTCTGACTCTTTGGATCTTTTGACTCGCCGAACACTGAGTCAATAGATCCAATGCGGGTCAAGAGGTCCAACGAGCCAAGAGATCCAACGAGTCAAAAGATCCACGGCGAGTCAAGAGGTCCAACGAGTCAAGAAGGTCCAATAATGGATCTTTTGACGCGTTGGAACTTTTCACTCGGCAGACAAGAGTCAAGAGATCCATTGCGGGTCAAGAGCTCCAATTACTCGAGAATTGCCGCTTCATATTGCAAAGGGATTGCGGAAAGCCCCTCACCACTGCTTTCTTAGTCGCGGGGAGGCGTTGTACAATAAAGATCAGTAAACGATTTTTGACTGGGTGCCTTAGTTTTTGTTTCCTACTGAATCGCTCGCAATGAGTGGTGTTCCGAGGGGAAATTTCAGCAGCAAAATGTGTCTTATCAGGAATCCCTCAGGGCAGTGTCCTGGGACCCACCTTGTTTAATATATTTATAAATGACATCACATCCTCCATGCAGTGCAACCCCCTCCTGTATGCTAATGATTTAATGATCATTAAGCATGTCCACAACCCCCTCCAATCTGCAGAACACTGCCACTCACCTGCCGATCAGCGGCACCCGGCAGTAGTCCGCCTCGACACCCCCCGCTCTCGCGTGACCCACCGCTCCCCCCCCCCGCTCACGAGCCTTCGCGACTCCCCCCCCCCCGCTCGTGGCCGCGACACCCCTGACCCTGCGGGACGATCACGCCCCCCGTGACGCTACCCTCAACATCCAAAAGTGTTCATCGACCCTCATCACTACGTTGAAGGGCAACTCAGCTTCATTTTTGATATTTAGAAAACTATGCAGCCCTCTTCAGTATCATATAGGAAGACCCCATGTCAAATATTACGATCTAATTCCGTCTATATATTTGATAAACTGGCCAGCAAACTTTCAAATGAGCCAAGTCGCCGAAATCTGCCAACTCTAGCGTGCGACGCGAGGCGCAATCGTCAGCGCAGTCAATAGGGAGTTTTCGTAGACCGCGTTCTTCCCTCCGCTAAGTCCTCCGCAACGAAGAAGCCGCTACCGCGCCTGCGCGCCGATGGCCTTGGCTGTAGAAACCCGGATCTCGTAGCGGGTTGCGGAGAGCGTTGCGGGACAGCGGAAACGATCTACGAGAACTCCCTAATATGCGACGGCGTTGGAGCGGCAAACGTTGAACCACTAGGCCAGAGGCATGACTACGTCATTCTGACGTTTTGTTTGTTTTTACTTCTCAGAGCGAAATTGAACGATGACGTCATGAGTTTCTCCTCCCGGTGTTGGCTCTACGGCATCCACGTGATCACCGTAACGCGGATGCGCTAAGGTATTGCGCTGCACTGCGCGTTTATCGCATGTCCGGTTTCTCCGCTCCCCCTCTCCTCTTTCGTGTTCTCCCCTTCCCCCTCTCCCCCGGGCCATCACCGTCCACGCCATGCGAAGCGACCTGCCCGCGTCGCGTGTCCTGTACCTCGCCCCCACGAACGTCACAAGACCACGTGGTTCGACGTGACGTGGCCATGACTCTGATGACACGAGATCAATGTTGCCTGACGCAACCGAAGTTTCGGTTTCAGCTGATGTTTAAATTGAGATTACACAAATAATATTCCACATTTCGCGAATCCGAAGACGTAGAGCTGTTTAGTAGTGCTTTGTGAAATGGAATCACATGTAAGCCTAAATTTTTCGGAATTGAGCGGAGTTGCCCTTTAAGGAGGCATGCTACCGGTGAGAACCGACTTCACCTGAACGGGACGGCACTCCCTATGACCAGCCGTGCAAGGCTCCTTGGTGTGACGATCGACACCAAGCTAACCTACTCAGCTCAAATCGGCGAGGTGACTTCCAGAGCCCGCCGTATGCTGGAATTCGTGCTTTTTAAGAGTCACCCACGGAGCTGGTGTGGGGCAGCACCTCTGCACTGCTCTCGTCCTTCCACGCCTAGAATACTGCGCCGCAATCTGGGACTCCCACCAACTCTCTCTGTCGGCATCCCTCGAGAGTGTGCAGCGATGTGCTGCCTACGGAGTTCTGCGGCGGCAGGCCTCACCCGATCTAACGTGTTACCACGACATAACCACACAGGAACTTCTGGGCTTGGTGGGATGGAACCCACTCACTCTTTGTCGCCAGGTGGCATCCGTCTGGCTCCTAGCCACCTGTCTCCTACCAAGCGACCCTGAGCTTTCACGAGTGCAGCACCTGCGCCGGACAGGTCTGGTGGTCTGCAGCCGCTGTTCGGCTGGACTGAACGGCATCGGAACTCTTTTTGCTAAGGGTTGTGGCACTCTGGCGTTCTCTGCCAAGGGAGCTGACGGAGTGTCCGCCCCTCGAGCGGCGAGACATCAAAGCCTAAAGCAAGGAGGCATCAGGCCACCTCCAACACGATTTACCTTCCCTTTCTCTTCCCCTCCCTGCGTGCGTGTTTGTGTGTGCATGTGTGTGTGCGTGCACACGAGAGCATACATGTGTTGTGTATGTGTTTCATGTGAAAATCTTCCTTTGTATTGTTTTGTTTGTAGTAGAGCGGCACTGCAGGCCTCAGGTATGGGCCAATGGCCTTTCTGTGGTGTAGCAGCCCTTTAGGCTGAATAAAGATTATTATTATTATAAGCTCTAATTCTTGGGTTCACCTACGAGACGCGAAGGATGTGTAGCAGGGTACATCAGTTGCGCGCTTTGGCCACGGGGAGCGGGACAACTGGCGTAGAGATGCGTTCGGACAGAAATCCGAAACTTAAAGACACGTCCAAATTTAATGGTTTTTTTTTCTTTGGATGCTCATAAAAGTTTTGGTATCACAACTGCTCGAAAATAGCAACGACCACTTTGCACAAACAATTTTACTCTAAAAAGCTTTTTCGCAGCACATGCTACGAGCCATCGGAGCCAATCCAAGATCGTGCGAGTGTCACTCACGTGACCTTGGAGAGGGAGCACAGCGATGCGTGGAAAGCAGCTACGTCCACAGAGCGGGATTGGCTGGGATAGCTCGTAGCGTCCAGTTTTTGGACGTAAGGTGAAACGGAGTATAGTTACTTTATTCTTCTGCGAGCTTTTCTCCAGAATTCAGTCCCCTAGTCTCCTGATAACATGATTATGTCAACTAGCTGACCTTCCACACCGCAACGCTCGCACTGCACAACTCACATCAAGCACCACTGCTTTGCACTGGTGTGGCAGTATGCACCGGTGTGCTCAGAGCAGCGGCTGACGCCATGAAGAATCAGCTCTATCACTATTAAGCTCGAACTTGTCTAGTTAACAAGACCAAAAGAAAAAGTCAACCAAAGTTTGAATAAAGATGCTACGTTAACATCTTGCACAAACTTTAGATCATACCACCAAATATTCCAACCGATTGAAACATCAGGCATTCTGATTAATTTTGTTTTTATGAAGCGGAGAATATCCAGGGTGTATAGTAAGCTAAACTCTGCATGCCCCCTTCCCTCCCACCCCCAAAAAAGTGACTTGGGAAGATTACAAAAATTTGCCGCAGTTCATAACTAAGACAATGTGTACACAAACATGCTCCCAAGCTAAGCTTTTGTTATTTCATAGGAATTGAAGTAAAACACGTCATTCTTAACCGCGATGCAATTCACAGGAGCAGTGTCCATGCTTCAGATGTTTCAAACCTTGATTTCACCGAGGGTGGCATATGCAACATACTCCATTTCATTTGCACTGCAATTGTGACCCTACATATTTAATTTAAATTGTTTGGAGCATTTGGTTTAACAGCAAGAATTGAAGGATCTTCACAATGTCACACTTTCACTGCTTTTTCTAGGTATACCTGGCAAAACAATGTCCACCGTGTACTCAGACCTACTCGTAATGACTATCTGACCACCAAACATGGACCGACAACCAAACCATATCAGTGATAAATTACCAATATATTATTTCACCATGAAATCTAATATACATTTTATCAGCTGCAAACCATACACTTAGTGTTCAATGTGTACCAGCAAAATGAACAAATATATTAGGTAATTCACTGCTTCATATACATTACATTTAAACAAAAAAGGACTTTAAAACTAACGTGTCCACTTTATGCTAACTAGTTAAAACATGAAAGGCTGTACAACTGATCCAGTAGGGCACTGGGGGAAGTGGTATTTGTAAGAACAGTATTTGCATTTTCAATAAAATATAAGGGTACATATGCACTTCTGTAGGAACATTGTCACTTGACACCAAACCTCTGTTCTTGTCACATCCAATATTGACACTTGCTTATAAATTCTTCACTGCATAGTAAATATTACACCTCTGCAAACACACTCATATACTACTGTACCATGTGCAAAATCTGAACACGTGAAGAAAAGTGACAGATATCTATACCTTACTATAAAAATAAAACTTTCTGGATAGCAAAGGTTTTGTAAATTTGTACTGGCCGCCGTCTCAGCCATGCGTACGAGATGGCAGCACAGGATGATACTCACTAATCTTATAATCATCTTGCCATAGTCCGATCTGTGTGGACGTTACCACACCAATCAAAGCAAGCCAATAAAGAAATTGCACCATATCATATCAGCCCCCAAGCCTCCCTCTAAAATGGGAAAAAAATTAGCAAGTGTAACAGAAAACTAATGCTCAAGGAAAGTCAACAATGATGTGCTACAAAATGAAGCTGAATATAGATAACTTATGCCACGAAATGGAGTGAAAGCCTAGTGACGAAATGCAGGAACCACTGGTTGAATGGTGGCAGAAGGGATGACCTTGGCACCAACTGCACACTTTTACTTGTAACTCAATTTGCTGTTGTTTTTTTCAATTGCAAATACAATGCCAACAAATCCTGCCATCAAAAACTTACATGGGAAGCCATCAGACTGCTACAAAAGATGGGAGATATTTCTTCTGACTAAACGAGCATGAAATAAAATCTATTTGCTTGCCAAACAACCAAGCTATCACAGCTACCAGAATTTCTTGTGGAGAGGCCTCCACTATTAGACTCAATAAAAAATGTTCCCTTTTAGCTTCTTGACAGGAAATAAGTGATTCCACATAGTTTCAGTGCAACAAATGGCAAGTGACTGAATGTAAGTTCAACCAACCATGACAGGCTGCCCAGAACCCACGAATGCACAGCTTGAGACTTCTGAACAAACATGTGAACATCTGGAGGTAGTACTCAACACATATAATGCAATATACAACATTCCAAATCGCAGGATTGTGGGTGTAACAACACGCAACCTCTGTCCTTCACAAAGTGCATACTGATGGTGAAGCTTCGTTCCCAATCCTGTGTCTACCACTTTCGAAGAAAGCATTGAAGTACACACAAAAAAAAAGAAAAACATTATACAGAATGATTCTTCATAAGTTCTCATCTTCTAGGAATTCTCCCTCTGCAAGAAGAAGAAAAAAAACACATAAACAAGAAGAAAGCAAAGAGGAAGTTCCCAGGACATTACAATCTCCTACCATCCTGACCAAAGGGTTGTGAACCAAACAGAAATAGCGTGAGCTGTTTCGAGAGCCCCACACCTCCGCCTCTCAGGGGCTTTCCCTCGTCCATTCTTGCAACAGGATAGAGGAAGAGTATCAAATCTCGGTGCTGGTCAGTCCGACTCAGGAGTCCGCGGCAACAGTCTCGCCGTTCCTGACCGGCTTCACCTCGTCCCCTTCAGAGGTCTTGCCGGAAGCAGAGCTGTCGGTTTTCGTGGTCCCGTACGACGAACTCTTCTCAATTTCAGAGAGCCCTACGAGCCAATTAAGAACAGAGAACACTGCAAGGAAAACGAGGGCAGGCTTAGGCTGACGGGCTTCGCAGGTATTAAGCACGAATTTCACTTGGGTCCTACTATCCACTGTTGCATGCTGCAAAAACTAGAGTCACGGGTCGTTACACAACGAGTAGTATCACTAATGAACTGACTGCAAGTGCGCAAACTAGCTGGTATACATTGAACATGACATAAACCCAAAGACTGCAGGTAAAAAACAATGTAAACACTGAAAGGTCTCAAACTGAGACCTTTCAGTGTTTGTGTCGGTTTTACCGGGAGTCTTGGGGATCATGTCATGCTCATGAATCCAGTATCAACAAGAAAAGTAATGACATTTTCAATTTTTGCCGCTTCAACTGGTCAAGTAGGATCTTACTATGCCTACTGTTTAGTCAGTTCTGAAGTTCAACCTGGCAGCCGCAACCTCACTGTGGCATGTCATATCCTGTGCTCTATGATCACCTTAATGCCACCATTGTGACAATAAACAGTAAACAGTTCTATCTATTCTTGGGTTTCAGCAGCAGATTACTTTATCACTTTGACCGCCAGGTTTTGTTTCCTTTATATTTGTGAGTCTCATCAATTGGGTTTTGCCTTCTCTTTTCAGCCCTTTCCTTTTCAAAGAGACCATAAGAAAAAATACACACGTGAGCTGGTGAGATTAGCATACCATTTCAAAACCCTAAGGGTTTAAAGTGGTATGCTAATCTCACCAGCATGGACATACTACTATCTGAGCAGAAAATCTGCTCAGATAGTGGTGTGTACCAACCTTTCATCACGTTTTTAATAAAATAAATCGACATGGCGTGATTGTCATTTTTAGATTTTTAGGATGCTTAGGGCCTGTAGAATCAGTTATGACCAAGAATAGACGATTGCAGATACTTTTTAGTGTGCTCCTTTAGGTTTAACCAAAGTAGGGACCTGCCAAAGTTGATAAAATATTGACCTGGGAGGCCAGTCCCACATTTTGTAAAAACATTTCTTTAAAAACTTATAACTTCTTTTCTGTCCAGAGTGTCTTTATAATCCCTGCTAAATGCTAAAAAAAGAAGAAAAAAAGTTTAAAGGAGGCAAAGAAATAAATAACGGCAGCAGAGGGCATCCAACATACGACCTACGATGGCAAGGGAAAACGCTAACTTCCGCCGCAGCATCTTCTAAGCTCCATAATTCAAGAACAAAAAATACGGGGAATCCACGGTTTGTGCCCTCCTTTCCTGTAGAAATGCCCCCAAGACAAATATTTTTTCAACAAAAATAAAAATTAGGCACCATTAGCCTGCCCCATTTGAGATGAAATCAGCCATGTATGTACAGCTGCAACGGAAAAAGAGTAGCACAAGTGACCGACGACCGAAGCGGCAGAATCGCGACACGCGGCGCTATTGTTCCCGAGCGCGCCGATAGCGAGAGTGCCAGTCACGTTCTATGTCTCAACGTGGGGGTGGCCGGCAGAAAACAGCCCATCCTAAAGCCCTCATTTTAACAGCTATCTTATCCCTCAATTTTCTGCCGGCCACCCCGCGTTGAGACATTTAATGTGACTGGCACTCTCGGTATCGGCACGCTTAGGAACAAGAGCGCCGCGTGTCGCGATTTTGCCGCTCCGGTCATCGGTCACTTGTGCTACTCTTTTTTCGTTGCAGCTGTACTTCGTAAAGCATGCTACAACTTTTCTGTGCAAGACCAAATTTGCATTCCACGTGCAAGACGGAAAAAAAACCGGCACTAAAAGGGTTAAAAATAAACTCCTCAGCTTTTGCTTGTGGCCAACAAAATCCTGCACAAACGCCCTCTAGTAGAAGGCTCTGAGCAACGTTTATGATGCAAACGAGAAAAGAAGGAAAAGAACACTCACAAAGAGCGATGAAAGTGGAGAAGGCCACCACTGTAAAGGTGCTGCCGCTGGTCAAGATGGCGTAGAAGGCGTACAGACACGGCGCTCCGGTGAGGATGCCCCAGGCCGTCATGTTCACGGCCGGCCACACCCGAACAGGGAGCTCCCTCACGGTGCCAGGAAATCGGCCGGTCTCGAGGTAGTCCTCCATCACTTTGTCCTGCAAGCAGGGAAGGAGCCACCAATGCGTACATAATTCGGGCTCCTCACTTCGCAAGTCTGTCGCATGCACGCGTCGAACCTTTTAAGGCTGGTTCACACAGTTGTGTTTTGGTGCGATCGTGAGGGCTGCGTTCCCTTGTAATGACTCGCAACGAGAGAACACTAGTGTGCTTAGATTCCAGAGTGTTTACGACTGCTTGATCGAGGTCACACGGCTCACGAGATGCGTTCGCAATACGAGCTGCGAAGAGGTGACGAAAATGTGGATCGTCTGTAAGCATGTCCGCCTCTCCGCCCTATTTCCTTTCCGCTGCGTGACGAAGCAGCACAAGCGCATTTGCGACCGATTGGCGCAAGAGAAGGCTGCCGCTAAACTGCAAATACACCTCATAGTTTAAGTTGGTCCCTCTCTTAAATTTAGGCTGTCTAGAGAACACGCTCGAACACTTCCAGCACACATGTATATTTTCTAATTGTTTACGCATTGTTCTTTCACCGTGGGTTTGGAATAATTCTGAGGGCGCTATAAGTGACTATTTGTCATCGCGTAGATTTGATACTGCAAAACCTTCAGTCTAGTAATATGCAGTTCCAGGGCCACCCGATATATGGCCCCAGCGTGTTGTCTCGTCGCAAGCAGTTACGAGGGCACGCAATAATAATATTAAGGATAATAATAATCTTTATTTCCATTTAAAGAAAGAAATAGTGGAGCAAAGAGAAAAAGCTTCAACAAGAAGCTTCACTGGCCCCTAGCCCCATCAGCACTCTATCACACTCAGACGCAACTTTGTCAACAAGCCTTTAAAGGCTGTTGGTTTGATTACATCTGTGCATAGTCAGCAGGCACTGCGCGAGGGAGGAGAAGGGAAACAAAGGTGTTTATACAAACGATGATAATGATAACAGGCGCTGCCCGGCACCAATGCATAGAGATCATCACCCATGTCGACCCGATTTCCGCCTTGCTGTGGCTTGCACGCTAAAGTGGGTAAAGCCTCTCGCAGCCAATGCTAGCCAGCGCAGCATTGCTTCGTGCGATTCGTGCTTTGCAGCGTGACGCGCGTTGTTGGGCGTGCATTGGATCATATAAAATGTTTAACTCGACAGTCTGAACCACATTCGGGACATATAGATGTCCCGACAGGGACTATGCGGGACCCGGGACGCTTAATGAAAAGTCGGGACAGTCTCGCAAAATCCGGGACGGTTGGTAAACCTATGAGAAATTGACGCTACAGAAGACTGCAATGGAGAGGAGACGGCTATGGAGAGGAAACGGACTACTTGTCCACGTAAATGTGATGGCAGGTGACGTCAGAACTTGAAGAACGACGCAGAGAAAAATGGCTCAAATTCATGCTGTTCTGGATTGCCTGGAGATCTTCAAATGTGTATTTGACTAATTTTGCGATAAAAACCGGCACTAATGATTTTTGTACGTCAAACATAATGATTAAAAAATAATAAAACACCAAAAGACACAAAATTACATCTTTGGCACAAGATTGCCATTTTTTGACCCGCATCTTCCCTTAATTACCCAAAAAGTGAATGTTTGAACCATTTGTCTGATTTAAATAACATTTACAGGGCTTGTTTCTGTTGATGTCGAGAACATTCCTGCCAAATTTTGTTACCCTGGGTGAAGTACAAACAATTTGCGTGGGAAAACTATCGTTTTGAAACTACTTATAAATTTGTTGTTTTCATGTGTTTTTTTGTTTTAGGACAGTTCAGAACAGATAGCTATGGAGCTATATTTCAATGTTATGCCATCTTTCATGACAAAAAAAAGCCACAGAAATACAAATACTGGTATTGAGATTTTCATTCTTTGTCCAAAATTTTAGTTCTTAAGCAAAAAAATGACAAAAATAAAAAATACCAGCTCATAGCTATCTTCCCCTTCAAATTTCATTCCAGAAAAACTCATAGAAATGAATCCAAGTTATTTAATAACAAAACAATAGTTTTCCTAAAGCGAAATTTATGCCAAAAAGTGCAATGTGGAAAATGTGTTCCAAATGCTCCAACCTCTACCTTTCCTTTAGCCTCAGTGGACCGAAAATAATTTATAAAAAATTAACTATGCAGTGTAAACTAATGAAACTTTCTGGGAATACTCTCTAGATGTTGGTGTATGTAAATATGACATTTTTCAAAATCAACTTTTTTGGAGAAATTTTTTTCTGGGTAGTGTCCCTCCTCAAAGGGTTTTTTAATAATTGGAAAGAAATGTCCCAACATGTACATTGCATCAGTCGGAGAGTACTTTGAAGTATGCTCCAACTGATGTGTTATATGTTATGTATGTTATGTGCACATTACGCCAAAGCATAGAATCTTGTACATTGACCATGAATTTCAAGTTTGGCTAGTCAGGTTATAATTAGGAGCTGACTTTCCGGTTTTAACCAAAAAAACACCGATAAACATCTGCCGTTATCAACAATACAAAATCAGTTAAAACCCCAAAACAGATTTCTGGAAACTTGCCCCTGGCAGTGGCATGACAGTTAGGTCAGTCAGCCGCCACAGACGGTCACAATGTCTTTGTTCTCTTCAAGTTAAAGCTGGATGATGGTGTTCGGAACTACACTGGCAGTTATCATCGGTTGCAAAAGAGTCAAGGAGTAACTGGCTTTCCAAGTGGAGGAAATGTTTTGCTTCAAACACTTCCCAATTTTTGCTGTCACAGGGTAAAGTGACCATATTCCTCGGGCCCCAAAGCGGGACGTGTATCGGAAGGGGGGGGGGGGGATTTATTGTGTTGCGAGACTTGAAAAGTTTCAATTTGGTAACAAATCACACCATTTTATTATTTCGTATACACCATGCGCATTTATTTTTCTTGCAATTTGCATACTGTTTGGCATGCACATCTAATACATTTGGTTGGAATATTTCTTTAGTATTAATGTATTTATTTATGTATACCATGTTCACATTTCATACCCAAATTAGCCTTCAGCACCTTCTCTGCAGAGCATATCTTGTTCCTTGATCAGAGAAAGCACCCTCTCGCTGGTGCAATTCCTTCGTTTAACCGTATCTTTTATATATCTGCGGTTCGGGGGAGCCGAAGCGGGACAAAACGGCGTCCCACAAGCACGCTGGCGGGACAGCGGGACCACGGCCGGAAAAGCGGGATCTGTCCCGCCCAAATCTGGACGTCTGGTCACTTTAGTCACAGGGAGTAGAAGGGTAGAAGAATAAGAAGGAAACCTAAAGTTTTGTGTAACTATGTTGAGAAATACCCAAACTTTAACCAGTGTTAGGACTAGTCGTACGACGTTTGCTCTAACCGTCAATTCCAAAACGTGGCGAAACAACAGCGTGTTTTGAAATCGTTCCTCACTCATAATGAGTTTCGCAATGTAAATATTGCGCTAAAATGTTGTTTTTATTTGGAAAAAGTCGATTTTGTAAAATATGTCTGCAATCCAGGCAATTCAAAAATGTTTTCTAGGAGTTCGGCATCTCTAGGAGCGATTCTGAAGCATGCTTCTATTTCGGGTCGAAGTTCATTTCGTGACGTAAACAATCCCATTCGAAAACCTAATAAAAAAAGTCTCTCGAGAGTCCTGTGTCTCTCAAGGTGCACAGCCCACTGAGATGCATTTTGGCACGACACCTACCTTGTGCACATACAAGTCGTAGAGGAACTGGGTGCACTCCTCTTCCGTGTCAGTTGGAACTTGGTCCAGGGGCACTCTCCGAAAGTAGATGTCTCCCACGAAGGGATGCCCGTTGAGAATGGTCATTATCTTTGGGGGTTTGGGGAGTCTCGGAACCCGAGTTGCACGTCGAAGATTGCCGGAACGCCTGCGCGAACGCGGCAGAGAGCAAACATAATTAAGTTGGTGTTGCCCTTTGGCTAAAGGGTGCGACCACACCAGCAGTTTCCACATGCCTCATCGGCATCGATGTCACTCTGCATCGGTGTGCGTCGCTCGAGATCACCCTCGATAATGCAACAAGTGGGACGAACCAAGGTCTGTGCCAGCCAGATCTCAGCATCAACACCGGAAGTGGCTTGCCAGGCAGAGACCAATTGGATTCGCGCGTGGCAGAAGCAAGGCCAGGTACGACCTCTGGAACGTCTTAGTTAGTCTCCACGAAGCCAATTGGAAAGATGGGCATACAATTGTTTCGAGATTGACAGTTAGTTTGCTTTAGCGCAAATTTAAAATGAAAGATGTTAAAGTTCTAAACAACCTTCTTTGTCCAGCACCAGCAAACAATAACCAGGTGGCTGTGACTGGTTGTTGGGGCTCTCGGATGTTTTAGATCTCTTCAATCTGGCGACACTGCGCCTGAGCGTGTGTACTGGCGCACGTCTTCGTGGGACTGGCCGCCCTTTCCCTCACCGGGCACATGCTGATGTGGCGAGATGCTGACGCTAACGAAACATGTGAAAACGGTTCGTGCGGTTGGGCTTTTATATAATAGAAGCACATTGATCATACATAAATGAGAAGCCAATATAAACTTCGAGCCCACATGTACTGTGTGCACTTAAAGGAATCTTGCCATCATTTTCAGGCAGCTTCGAAATTTGTGCGAAAGAAGCTGATCTCTAGGACCACAGTAATGAGCAAAAATCCCAATTTCTCTCAAAATTCATCTTCCGTAAGGGTAAAGTTGTGTGATGCCCTTGATGAATGAATGAGCAGCCCATGAGAAGAGTGAAGCAACTCGTCAAATAGCTGTAGGCTACCAGTGATCGATTTGCATATGCAGAGGCTGGTGGAGAAAACAGCATAGCCTGTGTGGCCTTCGGCAGTTGCCGCCAGACGTTGGCTACAAAGATGTCGCCGTATGCTCGTTCGTTGGCGGCAGTTGGCGTCGCAACCGCTTGCGCCATCTCTTGTCTCCCATGCCAAACGGTGCCCTATTGTTTTAAGACCAGTGGCTTCGCTGTGTTTCCATAGGAGTTAAGCCTCTTTCTTTTTTTATATTTTCCTCGGGTAAGTTCGCTCTTTGCAAATTTTATAGAAAAAATGCACCACCTGTGGGCAACACTGGACAAAATCGTAGTGCGATAGGTTAAGAAAGCGATTTTTTGCAGTCAATTTATACAGCCTGGCCGCTATTTGAGACACCTTGTAGAAGTTCCGGCAAGAAAGAGCGAGCCGACCCAACTGCTGTTGTTATCATGGCGTCTCAAACGGCGACTGCTGAAGCTTCAATAAAATGTAAAGACCTAGAGCAGAACAAGCGTCTGCCATATCCCCCTCCACTGCTGTGCTACCGCCAGTATGAAAGCAGGCAACGGTATCAACATCATCGGGCAGAAATCGAGGGACCACAAATGAGGACACTGTAAACATGCCTAGGCAGGGGCTCGTTCCAGGCACCACACCTGCTTCTGCCCACTCCTTATCTGAGTCATGGTCCTAGCAATACAACTCTTAGTTTAAAAGAAAAAAGAAAGGCACATTATGACTTTTTACATTAAAGCAGCTTTACCTCTTATTGCTAGATCACTGCAGCAAATTGCATAAACACAAAGGCTACCCTCACTAGCAAATACAAAAGAAGTGGACTGGTGACTTGCATCAGCATGGCACATACCTCGTTGCTTGAGGTGCTGGGCGCAGTACACAAACCCCTTGGGTCTGGGGAGGAGGTGATGCTTGAGCTTTGGGAGGTTCCGTTTACTGGCAAATTCAAGGCTCAGCTTGTGCTTTTTCTCATTGAAGCGTGTTCCTTCAGAGAACAGAAGCAGCTGCAAGTGAAGGGCATCCAAGTCACACCAGCAACTCCCCTCGGGGTAGTGTTCTTCAGAGCAAGCAAATCAGGCATCTGAATCAAATGGTTCTAAACATAAAGACTGCGTTTAATGTACAATTTCAGTTCGATACCCACATTGGAGCGATGTATAACTGTGGAAAAAAAGAAAATGTAGGGTGGGCAATGTTTCAGTGTTTGAGCACCAAAATCAGTTTGGGCAAAAATAAAAAATAACCAAATCCAAACATTGCCTAAAAATAAATGCTCTAAGAATAAAATAAATTCCAAGAAAAGGAGTACAGTTGAACCTTGTTGCCACGTTTCTTGCGGAGCCAACAGTCATATGATCCAGGAAAAACACAAAAAAAAACTGAGAACGTTTTTGGGAGCACAGTGATGTGATTGGTCTGCATTGTTTTGGAGCACCTCTTGGAGCAGCCGTAAGTCCACTTCGAACCAGCAAAAAGAACCTCCGGAGCATAGTCACAGACTTCATTTTCATTCCTATCACTGGATATACTATATGTTAAGATTAACGTGCTAGCCTGTCAAACTCTTTGCCTTCCCACTTCTGTGCAACCTTTTATTAGGATCAATTGCACGGCAGGTTTGATTATTTCATATGCAGAACTATAGCTGTTTAGTTGCAAATAGAAACACCAGGCACAGCAACAAGACGCTGAATAATGAAGGACAGCATCAACTGCTGTGAAGGGTTGTTTTAGGCATGAAGTCAAAGGTAAACCAAATAACATATTCCATGAAAATAATGTTAGAACAGAACATTAAGCATCTAAATTGATGTCTCATTAAAGTTCTAGCGATTGTAATAAAACTGCAATTCTTAATACTAAAACAAAGCTTGTGTCATTCAATTATGGACATCAGTAACATTTCACTTGTAGAAAGAACTCTATAACAAAAATCGGCATGCGAACGATAAATATGCATCTTTATACTTTTGACGGTCGTCGCCGGACAGAAGTGATTGGACGTACGGAGGTGATTGGACGCTTGCAAATACCCACCTCAGCACAGGACCGCACGCACCCCAAGAAGTATTACTATTTGTTATGTCTTTGGCAAACTATAAAAGTGATATATGCATGGTGTTTCGCTTTGCTAGGCTATTTATAGCTTTCAAATTAAACGCTCCACGCAAGTAGTGCTCACTTCGCATACCGGCCGGTCTGGCGGTAGTGCCAATGGGAGCACTGGCTTTTCCGATTCAGTCTTTCAACGCTTCTCAGAATGAAATTCAGAGGATGAGAGCTCGTTATCCGACGGAAAAGATCTTAAAGCACCTCTAGTTAGGAATCTGAAAGTCTTTCAACGCTCTTCAGAATGAAATTCAGAGGATGAGAGCTCGTTATCCGACGGAAAATATCTTTAAAGCACCACTAGTTAGGAATCTGAAACCGTTGAAATGTCGCAGAAGTGGGTGCGCCAAAGTAAAACCGAATGAAAGAAGGGAGTTAGCTTTTTTGCCTTAAAAAGCCCCTGAAAAGAAAAAAAAAATTTTTTTTAAGAGGTCTGGATGGGACACGTGTGTCAAAAAATTAATTTTACAAGAAAGAAAAAAAGAAAAAAAAGTTTAGTGCCATATTGACGGTGCGAGACGCGATTCAGTCGACAGTCACCTCCTTTCCAATTGTTTTCTTTCTCGACATTTCAGGTGCGTGGAGGAGAGGTGGATCGAGCTTCGCCTTCACGTCGAGCGTGGAAAAAGCAAATGACCATTCTGTGACATGATGGACTTTGCAAGCAGAATTTCAAATAAATTTCTCGCCGCCAATAGTGCAACAAATCTTTTTTTTTAGTAAAATTTAGTTTTTGACACGCATGTCCCAATTGGTCTATTTTAAAAAAAAACATTCTTTTTCAGGAGCTCCTTAGGAGGTCATGCCCTCAAAAAACAATATTTTCAGAAAAAAGGCTTTCTTTTTAGAAATGATGTGTTCATGTTTATTAGCTTTCAGAAAATGGTTTCAGAAACTTGCATTTATAAACATGCAGGATTTATCTCACGATAAATTATTTTCAGCATGCCGGCAGCCCTCCAACTCAGCAGGGAGCAAGTTTTCGCGTCTTTTACCCAGGGCCGCTCCATACTCATTTAACATAGCCAGAAAGTCTCACCCTCACTGAAACTTGGAAGCACCATTTACTGTAGATTTAGCCCTAGAAGCTTTCCAAGTTTAGAAGCATCAAAGGGCAGGAAACCCTTTGATGCTTCAATGTACGTCACCGGGCAGGACCAATCGTAAGCTGCGATTTGGGTCTCGACCAATAAGATTGCTCTACCAAATTTTCCGCACTTTTTTTTTGTTTGGATGTACGGGGTTCATACATCCAAACAAAAAAAAATGCGGAAAATTTGGTAGAACAATCTTATGGTCAAGACCCAAATCGCAGCTTCGACAGTCTCCAGTGACATAATATTGTGTCATCTTCAGTAACATCCTTTGACTTTATCTTCCCCCTCAGAACATTATCCTGCTTTGCTGCTCTTCCTTAGTATAATTTGCCTCTTAGTCAGTTTATCTGTCAAGGAATGGTTGCTACAAAAGTTAGCTTGCCTACAAGTGACACAAGTTGGTAGTTATAGCCAGGGGAACAATAAAGACTCAAAGAGGAAGGTGCTAACAATGCTCCAGGTGAAATTTGTGTACCTGGGACTAATATAAAATAAAGAAACCTAAAGTTGAAACTTCAAATGCATTTTTCTCGGTTTCACTTTTTGGCAGGAAATGTCGCATAAGGAAATGTATCATTTGACGTTTTGAGAAAGTGGAAAGATTTTATTCAGTGGTGTCTTGGACTGAAATTTTCTGAGGAACAGGTCAAAGTATACCCATAATTTGAAAAGGCCGACTTCTTAATGACGAAATCTGTGTATTTTAAAACAAAATATTTGTTAAAATTTTTGTTCTTTTTGTGTGTTAGTGTTTATCTCTTGACTTGCATTTTCTACAATTAATTTTAGCTTAACTTGCACTATGGGTATTCTACCTCACATTAAAAAAGAAAATTGTGGATTGCAATTAATATTTTTTTATATATATTTCCTGTGAAGATACTTTTTTCTGGAGCCTGTTAAGCATAGTATGTTGTAGAATTGTCCTACAAAACTAAAAATTTCAATGTCATCATTCCTAATGGGCTTTAGTACGCCCTGAAAGTTTGAATAAATTTGAGGGAACAGTTCAAAAGTTGACCTTTCCAAGCCATGTCCTATTTCCATTTGAAACAGCTTGCAAACGCTGTGCATACTCCCATCAGATAATCAAGAAAAACCCTGCGCATTGACCCTTTCTTTATACTATTCCTTTGGAAACAAATTTTAACCTCTGGGAAACATCTTTTGGGAGAAAAAACTCCACCGCCAAAGGGTTAAAATTCAGCTGAACTTATCAAAGTTATCTTAAAGTTGCCACCCAGTGCCTCGGCTAATTTAGTTTTAATTTACTCGCTATCATTGCACAGATGAAACCTAGACAAAGGTTATAACTAAACAAGAGAAGTTGACATGAAAAATAAACCCACGAAAGAGACTACAGTCGCTGACCGATTATTCGGACTTCGCGGGGACCGAAAAAACGTCCGAATAATAGAGCAGTCCGAAAAATCGGCAGATTGAAAAACTTGCCTTTATTACTTCCAAGTGGGCTTAAAAAAGCCGTAAATGGTGCCTCGTTTCAGGTTACACCTCCGTTTCCGTTCGGCAACTTTCTGTTAGCTTGAGAATCGCTGCCTTCTTTTCTAGCGTTATGGTCGAGTACTTTCTGCGCTTCTTAACGACACATCGCGGTGGCAGAACAACAGATGGGGCCATGACGTCCAAGCCAGCGTTGTCCGAACAAGATGAGAGGCGCAAATCCACGAGCGCAAAATGGCGACTGGCGACGCGAAGGAACGGAAAAACAAAGCAAAACGATAATGATGATGATGATGACGTGCAGCTAAATGGAAAAAAGGGCTAGCATAGCGTCACCTAGCGGTAAAACTCAAGAGTACTCAAGTAGCGCTGCCAAGCCAAGCCAATCCATTTGCAGCCAACAACATAGAATTCAAAATGGCCGCTTCTCGGTGGTGTTTTCCGCCGATCGCTCGCGACGATTTTGTCCGAATAATCAAACTTTCGGACTTCAAGCTGTCCGAAACATTGGTCGTGAATATACACTATTTCTATGGGGTAAGTCACGGTTCCGCCTTTAGGTCCGAAATATCGAACAAGTCCGAAAAATCGGTTTGGCGACTGCCATATAAATCTCACAATGCCCAAATATCCTTGCAAAATTAAAAAAAAAAAAAAAAAAATCGTCAGGAAACATTTTTGCTATCTATCTTATATACCAGCCACACTTTTATTCAGAAATTTTAGCTGAAAGGTACAGCTGCCACATTAACACTCCTAGAGATATCTTTTTTTTTTGTTTTTACATTTCTGATTTTGTTGTGTGCGACATATACATACCAATCCGAAGAAGTGCTTTCTTCTTAGCACACAGATGTGCAGCGGCAAAGAAAGATACAAAAAATTGCCCTTCTTGCTGCAGTTTGGTGCACTGCAGTGAAGCAGGAACAAAGTGCAGCGAGAAGTGCACTCAACAAAGCTCACTAACCTGCCAGAAAAGACCATGTACAAGAGGAATATTGCTAGACCTCCGAGTATTGTCAGTGTTGAACACAGAGATCAAATCAACTAATACATTATTAATACTAATATTGATAAAAGACTTTATTTAGACTTTTAGTCTTGGCTAATGGAACACAAAGGACAAGCGCCACTGGACGAGGGCTCCTACAGCCGTACACAGCGATAAGGCTGTATGCCGCTGAGGCAATAATCGAAGGTTCTAAAAATTCATAGAAGCCTACCGTAAGGATCCGGACGTGTAGTGGGGCCTGAGCTATTCTTTTAGTATTAATAAAGTAAAATTATGTTTTGCTGCAATGTTGAAGCAAATTTGTCACATTTTGGCGAAATGTGGCAAGATGTAGCACGGTAAGCACTCTGGCGCAGTTTTCTGCAAATGGCGCAGCAATCACATTATTGGGAGAAACTCTAACAAAATAATCTATTTCACATAGACGTTCACAGCCATGGAGAACAACCATATTTACTGAAACATTGTATTTGCAGAAATATCACGCGAGTTTCTTTTCAATAATATGTTCTTGAAAACACACCTCAGATTATATTCGGAATCGAGCTCAGTCACGAGTAGGAAGAAAGCCAGCGATACAACTGAATGCAGGAGATTGGGTGTGAAAAGGAACGGGGCTGTGCGGAGCAATGTCATATAAGTTATCATGCCATGTGAAGGGAGGAATAGAGAATGCAGAAAGCATACTCTGTCACTTTCGTGTTCCTACAAAGCACGTTGCAAAGACACCTGACGCGCAACGCAGAACTGCGGGGCATGGGCCAATACAAGACAAGCTAGCTGAAGTCAAGACACACATCAAGCCAAGACCAGACCGGCTGTGTTGATGCAACCACGCAACACAAGGTGTTTCCTTATGCAGAAGGAACAGAAAAAGGGCAAGAACCATCATGCATCCAGCCCAGCAGTCTTTGTTCGGCCTGTTCATATTTTAGTTCCTGCTCGAGTGTGTTCTGATGTTTGTGCATTGATGTTTCTGCTTTGCCCGTTTTGTATGCCAACCGACTTGACACAGTTTGCCGAGGTTCAAGAGGAATTGCTTCCAGACAAGGAGCTGACCCCGAAGAAAAATACAAGACAGACAAGTGCATATCTCTTAAGTCACCAACCGGATTGAGGATGCAACACTGAAAAGGAGCTGAGCAGTGGTGATGATTACAGTCAAAACGTACACTGATTTTTTCTCAGATTTTCCCCCCTTTTCACTATTGTTTTGTGCTCAAGTGCGGTAACCTTACACTGTCTTGGGTTGTGTTATGATAGTAACTACCTTCTTTTTTTTTTTTCTTTTTAAGGGCATCAAAACCTGCCCTTGCATTATATTTGTCGTCACATTACGTTCGTGCAAATACGGTTATTAGTGTATGTTTCTTGTTTCTTAAAACCGTTATTTAAATTAGGACTCGACCAAAAAATGTCAAGCCAGAACAGTGAGCAGACATTGTGTGCCCATCAGTACAATGAGTCAAAATAAAAAAGCTTGATATACATGTGCTGCCAATTACGAAATTTGAGCTCTGTGGAAAGTGAAACTAGTAAAACTAAGGGAACCAAGCACAAGACAGATGTGTGCCAGAGAAAGATGAACGAGCCATTGCAGAAGCTTGAATCCCTTTCAAGCCTAGTTCAAAGGTAATGTCTGCTTAGGCAGGAAGCATAGCACTAAGGAACAAAAAGTTGAAAATGAGGGCGGCGAAGCAAAAGGAAAAGGTTGGCCACGGTCAACGTTATTAAAACCACTCAGTTGGGAAACTGCCATAGAGACTGCACTGTAAAAAGTGACTCCGATCCGTACTCGAGGACCGAGCTAATGGCGATCACAACGCTGCCATTTCTCCCGCAGCGACCACTCGAGGAACTGCCCGTGACTTCTATTTTGGCTTTCATCAGCCATTTTGGCGACGAAACAAATACGGTGGAAGACAGGGGCGCCACGGCCACCCCGTCTCCCCAGCGGACGCGCCGCAGATTACTACTGAAGTTAGGATGCGCCTAGGTCGGGAACTGCTACCTGAAATCACCGCTGAGGGCATGGTTGTATAAAAACAATATTAATTGTGCTGCAAAACCTTGCAAAGAAAAGATTTTAGAAAACATCATGCACCCTTCATTTTGTACTAAACTCCAATAAAAGTTACTACAAAAGAGTTTTTTCTGTTAGTTTTTACGCAAAAACATGCTTTATAAAAGCTCAAGGTGACCATAGTTAAGACAAATGATAAAGGGTGGCGCTGGTGTCATATTTAGCTCGGTCTCGGTGGACGACAGCGGCCCAGGTTTCAACGGTGGGTTTCCCAACTGAGGGTCCTAGTAACGTTGGGCATGGTCGAATAGCAGCTTTTGAACATATTGACCCAAAAGGCACACTTAAAAAAAAAAGAAAAAAAAATGGGAATGTAACAGCTGGTAAAACATATCAACAGAGAACTCGTCAATGAGGTTCAACCCGTACGACTTCACCAATAAACCTTTCAAACGACAGCAGAAGGAAAATAGTATATAAACTGAAAAACCATAACAAAAAAAACTCTTCTGGCAGCAGCTCACACACAGCAATCAATCTCACATGCTGTGGAGAACTACCATTATTTATTCAAATATAGGTTGACATTTTTCTTTTTTTGGAACTGTTCTTAAAGATCAAAGGTATATACCCACATTATTGTCACCAAGAATGTCAGCCCATAACAGTGAGAAAAAGTTTTCTGATCCAATGGAGCTGTGAGACACCCCCCGTAACGGCCTGCTTTCCCTAGCATCACGGCGCGAGCGGTGAGGCTCGAGGTGTGCATCGATCTAAACCGGTGAAGCTTGATGAGCATGCGGTGCACGATTACAAACTCCGCACTGCACATGAAATGAAACCAGCAGAACCTGCGTAACCAAGTGCAACAGAAGCATGCGGCGCATCAATATTGGTCAGAGTCATTTTGGAGCAGCTCTGGAGCAGTCAAGTCAATTTTAGAGCAGGAAAAACACCTTTTTGAAGCATTAGCCAACACATTTTCATACATACCACTGCAAATATTATGTTGAGAGTAATGTGTCGGCCTGTCTAACTAAAAGGCAATGCTAAAAGGCAATGTCTGCTTTGCCTTCTCACTTACGTGCAACTCTTTGTTAGTATCGATTGCACAGCAGAAGTGATTCCCTGAAGCCTGAAACCAGCATTCAGTTGCATGGAAGAACCAGATGTGGTAATAAGATAACTGATGAGGGACAGCATGAATTGCTTTAGATGGTTATTTTAGGTACATAATCCCATTGAAATATTGTTAGAATACAATAGTTTTGAGCACAAAACCGAATGTTTCCTTCAAGTTCTAGAGGTTTTAATAAAGCTGAGAATTTATAGTGCAGATAAAGAACAAAGCACTTGTCATTTGATTGTGAATGTCAATTACATTTTATATGTAGAACTTCATAATGAAAATTGGCATGTGGACAATTAATATGCCTTCCTAAACCGTTGACGGTCGTCGCCATACACGTACGGCGGTGATTGCACATTTTGCAAGTGTCCGCCTAAACGCGAAACTGCGTGCACCGCGGAAGCTCTTGCTATTTATTATGTTTTTGGCGAACTATAAATTGTTGTATTCACAAGGCTTTTCGCTTTGCTGGGCTATTTATAGCTTTCAAATTAGACACTCCACAGACGCAATGCTTACTTTTTATACTGGCCGCTCTGGTGGTGGTGCCAATGGGAGCACTGGCTCTTCCGATTTTGGAATTAAATTCAAAGCATGATAGCTCATCATTTGATGAAGAAGCACTGTAAAGTACCTCCGGTTAGGTACCTGAAGCTGCTGGAATGTCCAGGAAGCAGATGCAAGGAATTGAAACCGAATGGAAGAATGGTGACAACTTTTCGTCTTCAACATTTTCATTTGATGCTAATTAACCTAAACAGCTTGCAAGCACTGTACACGTTCCCAGTAGATAATTAAGGGGGACACTGGCTAGAGATTTAACTTTTGAACTACTCAAGTGACTGGAATGAAATTTGCAGGTGAGATTTAACATCAGACGTAGGTGTATAGTGCAAACTTTCAGCTCTCTGGGACAATTCTACATACCTGCATAAGAAGATATGTCACTCTTCGTTAAGAAATCTATGATAGGCAAATGAAGCTATTAAGCACCATTCTGACTGCTTGAAAATAAACAGGGGGATGTGCAACTTTGGGCTATCTAGTGTTTATAACTCAAATGTAAATATTTCAGGAAGAGTTATTATTTTAAATTATGAGATGCATAGTATTTTCTCGCGTATTACCCGCATCAAAGCTTTAAAAATATCCAAGGCAAAGTAGGGGTGCGGGTAATACACGAATTTGGACGTGAGTGTGGCTTCACGGCAGTACGCGTCGGGAGCCGCATGGTCGGGTGGAACGTAAATACCCCCAGAATCCCTCTTAGCCGTTGCTTCCTAGGTACTTTCTCCCGTCTCTCCAGTTGCCATCTTTGCATTGTCTGCATGCCAAAACGCTGGACTGGCCGCGCATCCACGAAGGGAGAACAAAGCGAGAAACGTCAATCTTGCCATCTTGATCGTCCCGTTCCGTTCGACATGAGCTGTGCTCGGCGGCAGTCCTTTACGAGCGGAGCAGGAACTCAATATAATCAGCGTTGTCGAAGAGATCGGGAACCGTGCGATAGGCCGAAAGTATGATGTCGACGAATCCTGTATACGCGAGTGGAGAGCAAAGAAGCAGGATCTTCAAAGTACAAGCCGTGACCGCAGGTCCTTCCGCAGTCCAAAGACTGGAGCCTACCCCCAGATCAAAGCCAAGCTGGCGGAGTTCATTGAGGAAAAGAGATGCCGCAGCCACGCCGCATCAACAGAGATGGCCCAGATCAAAGCGCTGAGGCTGCGCAAGAGAAGACGACGCATACCGCGCGACCAGTTTCGTGCCAGCCGCGGGTGGTTTCACCGATTCATGAAACGCCAAGGATTTTCCATTTGGAGGCGGACGAGCCTTATGCCAACGACTTCCTGAGCGCCTACGAGGGAAGTTAGTGAGCTTCCAGGGCTAAGTGATCGGGCTCCGAAAGCGACCACGAGTACTTGTACTCGCAGATTGGTAACGCGGACCAAACTCCCGTGTACTTTGAAATGCCACTGCACACAACTCTTCAGAAAAAGGGCTCCAAGTCGGTGAACATTTTGACGGGCGGCAACTCGAAACCTGCGCTGCACAGTGATGTTGTGCGTGTTAGCAGACGGCACGAAGCTTACGGCCTTACGTGATCTTTAAGCGCAAGACGCTTTCCACTGATTTGCCCTCCGTGATAGTTGTGCGTGCGGAGGACAACTCCTGGATGAACGGTCATCTTGTCGTCGATTGGTTCAATACCGTGTGGGAGAACAGGCCGGGCGTGATGTTAGCGCGGAGGTCCATGCTAGTGCTGGACGTGTTCCGAGGCCACAACATTGAGGAAGTGAAGACCCGTCATGCGAATGACAAGATGGACCTCGTCATGATCCCAGGCGGGATGACATCCGTGCTTCAGCCGAGTGGATGTTTGCTTGAACAAGCCTTTTACGGCGCACGTGAAGCGCATGTACATGGAGTGGGTTGCCGAGGAGCAGTACGACCTCACGCGTGACGGGCTGGATCCACAAACCTGACATAGCTAGTCCTTTGCAAGTGGATTATCAACGCGTGGAACACGATTCCTGCAGAGGTGATTCGCAAGAGTTTTAAGAAGTGCTGTATCAGCAATTGCCTGGACGGCATGGATGACGACGCTCTCTGGGACAATGAAGATGCTTTAACTGATAGCTGCAGTGATGAGTAATGTTCCAATAAAGGTAATGTTTTTGGTGACTTTGACATTGCTTTCTGTGGGTAATTATGCAAGTAATATGCGAGGTCTTTTCTTTTTTATAACAGTCGTAAGTTGGGGGTGCGGGTTATATGCAGGGGCGGGTAATACGTGCGAAAATACGATATCTGTCCTATGTCAATTTTTGAAAACACAGTTTTTTTTTCAATGAGGACTTCAACTTAAAAACAAAATAAAGTAGATAGCATCTTGATTGTGGTATCAGAATACTTTTACCTTGGAACAAAAGATTCCTTCGTATGAAATTTGCAACAAAAAGTGGAACTGAGAAAAATGCATCCAAACGCTGAA